>CAUYPK010100576.1:0-17976 GCA_963574355.1 Loris lydekkerianus | reverse complement strand
TTAGAGGCAGTTAAATCAGGTCGAGGTCCAATATCACCGGCTCATTAACCAAGAATCTAACTATTATTCTTCACCGTCCTCCATAGCACCAATGACGGGTAAGATTCCCAAAGCGGGGACAACCTAAGACAGGATATGGAGAGGCTGCATGGTGGATTACATTCCTAGTACCCAAAGACGGGTAAGATCACTCTGGTTCAGTCAACTTAAGACAGGGACCAAACCATTGATGTTTGTATCCCCATGACGGGTAAGACTGAAACTGCAAGAGCAGGCAACCTAAGACAGGGGCTATGTTTTTCCGCCATACAAAAAAAAAAAAGAGGGAATTGTTGGGCCCTGCCATGTGCCTGAGGCCTAGTGCAACTTCCGGAGCCTGACTAGAAGTAGATCCATCAAGCTACTTCCACGTAGCAACGACTCAGCAAGGCCCGGCCTGAAACTGCCTCTACCTAGATACAGCCAATGTGGTACCATGCCACTGGCCCAACCCTGTCACGCACCTCTTCCCCTGCCTTCTTTCCCCACCCCTTCTCCACAATAAAAAAAAAAAAAAAAAAGAATAAAAGGGGAAAGTCTATTTTCAGGTCCTCAAGAACCATTCATTTCATTGTAAACTGTATGCTGATTATAATTAAAAATAATTTTATGTACTAAAAAAAAAAAAAAAAAAAAATAGCCAGGTATTCTGGCTACTAGGAAGGCTGAGGCAAGAGAAGTGCTTGAGCTGAAGAGTTTGAGGTTGCTGTGAGCTGTGATGCCACAGTACTCTACTGAGGGTGAGAAAGTGAGACTCTGTCTCAATCAAAAAAATAAATTCGTAAAAATAAATATATAGCTTAAGGAAAATCACAAAATGAACAATGTGATCTGTGCAATGATGACTCAGATTACTAGTATAACATCCTCCAACCCCACTCATATCCCTTCCCAAGTAGACATTAGTACTTTTCAAAAGTTCTCCAGGAGATGGTAATATATTGCAAGGTTGAGAACCACTCTACCAAGTGCTAAGTGTCCTGTATGCTAATTTCTCTATTTTAATTGAGTTGTGAGGAAGGGCAAATGAATAGTTATTAAACAAACACACACTCTTGCACAAACATTACCTTTTCTTTAACCATTTAGAATAGTTAGCATTAAATCACTTCATATGAAGGAGGAAGTAGAGGCTAACAGAAATTTGTGAAAGTGGTATCATTAAAATGAAAGCATTGGAATGTAAATCCAAGACAATTAAAAGACCAAACTGGATCAGACACACCTAGGTAGGAATTCCAGCTCCACCACTTCCTAAACCTGGAACCTGGGGTCAACTGGCTCCGTTTCCTCCCCAATAAAATGAAGGTCATGACCTATTCTAACTCATCTAATTGCTATGAGGATGTCATGTAAACTACTTGGCATAGTGCCTCATAACTATCATTATGACTAAGATTAGTCTTCTATCTGGATCCAGACTCACCTTTTCTCACTATCAAAGACTGCTTCTTGTAAAAATCTGAAAGTGAAAAAGCCCAGCTTTCAACTTCTTGCCAGATGCCTGACGTAGTGATTATTAGACTTCATTTCTATGAGGACCATAAGAATGTTAAATCCCATGGAAGGGGAGCTGGAGGAAACGATGGGTACAGTATATAGACCAGTGTGTCTCAACATTCCAAAAATGCAGAGCAAATCGAACACTTATTATGTGTTTGGCAAATTAACAATTAGATGAGTGGATTTAAATTTAGAGACACTTCATCTGAAGAGGTGTCCCTATATTAAAAAAAATCAAATATGAAACTAACATACTATTTTTTAAGTTTAGTTTACCTTTTTTCCCTTTAATAAAGTGGAAATAGATATTTACACAGATATATATAATATATACACACATGCTTATCTTTATTGATAGGTAATCTGTAGACATAGGTAAGGGAACTAGGGGAATTAACACAAATCATGGGGATTTCCTCTCCTGGGCCTCTGAGACGGAGCTTATGCAGCACTGGAGCTTTAAAAAGTCAAGTGATACTTAGGTGAGGAAAATAACATTACATCACTGTTGTCTTTTCAAGTTAGCAAACAAAAGCTGGATACAGCAAATTGTGTAAGTCTGAGCCAGATACCTTTGCCTTACTAAATTACAATGTTAGGGAATTTCCACTACAGTCCTGGGATGTGCCCTGTGAATACACTGCTTCCTAATTAGACCCGTTACCTCACTTGACCTACTCTTCCTGCTGCTCAAGTTATTCTAGAAAGAAAAAAAGGGGGGGGGGGAGAAAAGAAAGAAATTAGAGTGATTAATGATGGTGTTTGACATGTATTTGCCCTTCTACTTTATAATGTTGGGAGACAAACAGCTTCCTTAAAGATTTCACCAGTTAGCCTTGTGCTCTTGGAACTCCACAACTAAGGAAAGGTACATATTGTGGGGTAAGTATCAGCAGGACTGTTTTACACTTGACTCTGACACTTAAGTTTGTCAAGTCCTTTCGGCTGCCCCATGTGTAAAATTTTTCTGTTACCTCGATTTCCCATGTGATTTGCCTTTGGAAGGATGAAGACAGAACCTGTGATGTCACAAGTTTTTGTTTTTGTTATTGACATTGTTGCCTGTTTGCTTGTCTTTAAAGGTTTATGTTTATGTTTACATTAAAGGAGGAGTTTACTAGATAAGCCAGTCAGAGAACACCCAAATAATCACAAAGTCACTATAATATTACATTAGTAAAGCCAGTGATACTCACACAGAGCTTTTGGCAAGTTTTAATTCTGATTTGATTTCCCAGAATTTATGTGGTATTCAACTTTTTGGTTTTTAAGTATTTGTTATTTTAATGTAATAGATCAAATCCTACAAAACTGTATTTTAATATTGAGTATTTATTCTTAAATAATATCACATGTATTGAATAACATTTATTATTTATTATAGACTAGAGTCTCATACAGAGTAACTGATCAAACTTTATTGAACAGGGGTTTATAAAACTAATGAAAATGTCCTGTTTGAATTAGTGTATCATATTTTCAGAATAGAATCAAAATGTACTAAATCATTAAAAAAATTCTTCTTTAAAAACTCAGAGTTTTAACTAATCAACTTGCCTCAGGGTTGTGATGAAGATGAAAGGAATGAGAATAGAGATATAAAAGTTTTGTGGAAAAGGATCAAGTGGTTTTCACAATGTGATGTATTAGTATGTAGTGGCTGCTATTTGAGAAGTGTAATTTGACTGATTCTGTATAAAAAATGTTTAATAATAGGCTGAGGGAAGTGGCTCATGCCTGTAATCCTAGTGCTTAGGGAGGCTGAGGCTGGAGGATTGCTTGAGCTCTGGTGTTCAAGACCATCCTGAGCAAGAGCAAGAACAAGAGCAAGACCCAGACTCCACTAAAAATAAAAAAATCAGCCAGGCATTATGGTGGCAGTGTGTAGCCCTCCAGCTACTGGGGAGACAGAGGCTGGAGGATCACTAGAACCCAAGAGTTTAAGGTTGCTGTGAGCTATGATACCACAGCACTCTACTCAGGATGACAGAATGAGACTCTGTGTCCAAAAAAAAAAGTTTAATAATAGATCAAAGTTTTAGCATAATAATAAAGTTTTGAAGTATTTGAATAGACATAATTTATCACAATAACCCTGTTAGGGATATTTTGGATATAATTTAGGCTTTAACCTTGCTTTGTTGAGGTATACTTCAGGTGCTAAGGTATATGTATTTATATTGATTAAAGATCAAGTTAATGGTGAGATATTGGAAAATCAGATGATTACACTATTCTTTCGAGTTAGGAAATCTAACATCAGTACAAATAAGTATCTCCCAAAGTTAATTTCATATAATGACATTAGTCTAAACTGGCTTTCTCAGCTGTGGTACTAGTGACATTTTGGGCTGGAAAATTCTTTGTTGTAGGGGCTGTCCTGTGCATTTTAGATGCTTAGCTTTCTACCATTAGATAACAGTAGCCTGTCCACTTTTGTGGCAGTCAAAACTATCTCTGGACACTGATAAATGTTTCCTGGGTGAAAACTGCCTCTAGTTGAGAACCACCTTTCTAAAGCTTGTCCCTCGAAAATGCTTTCATAATGAAATTTATATGACAAATTTAGCAATAATATGATTCTCTCATAAAGATTTGCACTTAATATTAGCATATTAAAGATTTTGAAAAGTCTTCTTGCAAGGAGACCAATTTTCTCTTGTTTTACTTAACAGTTCCCAAATATTTTGAGTGCAGGATCATCTGTATCTTTGTAATAGCTATTTAAAATTTTTGCACATAGTTAGAAAACAGACTGGAAAATCCTGGTAAAACTGAATGTCTACACAAGTACTTGATTCACTTGTAAGGAATACTTAAGGCTATAAAGTTCTTATTAAATGTCTGAAGTATTTCTGTACCTTTAAGTATAAAACAAGTTCATTTAAATAATATTATAATAGCCACAGCATCAACCACACTAAATAAATGAAAGCTATTGAGCTCATAAAATAGTAGTTTACAAAATCACTTGGCAGGCATTCATCATTCCCTTCTTGAGACATACATGTTAGCATTATCCTTGTTTTACCAGTTGAAGAAACAGAATACTAAAAAGGTGAAATGACTTGCTTTACATCTTGCAACTGTGAGGCAGGGAGCAGAAATCCAAACTACATTGTTAGAAATTATGATTTTAGTTTCCTCCTCTCCTGTCATAGTCCCTACCCCTTGTGGAAGTATCCCCTTCCCGTGGGATACCAGCCATGCAGTTTGGATGGGGTCACCTTCCCCTGACCCATCTCTGGGGCAACAGGCTTCATCCACTCAGCTTAACACCATCCCATATTCACAATGAATGGCCTACAGTGTGTGGCATTTGAATATTTCTTTTAGGACTCCACACTTGACTGAGTTGGTCAGTCAGCTAGAGGCCTAGGACTTCAGTCCACTAGTTGGTGGAGATGGGGAATGCCCTTTGGTCAGGTCGAGCATATGGTCGGATGCGAAGATGGTCAGGTTAGCAGATCCAAGGCCCATGATGGCTACATCCTTTTGCTATGACATGGAAAACTCTGTGTAGAAAGTCAACACGTCGAGGAGGATGGAATCAGAGAATCCTACGGTAAGAGATGCAGGGTGCCAGCTGAACTGTCTTAAGCCACATCTACTGCTTGACATTTTCAGTTATCTGATAATACAATTAACGTTTTGTTCATTTTGTGTTTAGGTTTCTGTCAGTTACAATGGAGATTATTCATAATAATATATATGAAAGTAAAATAGTAACAAATGTCATGTAATTTCAAAAGGTAGCTATCACAATAGAAAATTAATTACTTGATTTAGAAGTATTTTATAGGCCTGATTCAGTGGCTCACACCTATAATCTCAGCAGTTTGGGAGGTTGACACAGCAGGATCACTTGAGCCTGGGTGTTTGAGCCCAGAAAAGCCCTGTTTTCACAAAGAGTAAAACACTTAGTCAGGTGTGGTGCCTACACCTGTAGTCCCAGCTACTCAGGAGGCTGAGGTGGGAGTATTGCTTGAGTCCAGGAGTTTGAGGCTGCAGTGAGCTATGAATGTGCCATTGTTTTCTAGCCTGGGTGACACAGCAAGATCCTGTCTTTATTTTTTATTTTATTTTATTTATTTATTTATTTTTGAGACAGAGTCTCAAGTTGTTGCCCTGGGTAGAGTGCTGTGGCATCACAGATCCTAGTAACTTCAAATTCCTGGGCCCAAGTGATTCTCTTGCATCAGCCTCCCAAGTAGCTGGGACTACAGGCATCTGCCACAATGCCCAGCTATTTTTTGGCCCAGGCTGGATTCGAATCTGCCAGTTCTGGTGTATGTGGCTGGCACCCTAACCACCTGAGCTACAGGCGCTGATCCAAGACCCTGTCTTTAGAAGAAAAAAAGTATCAATCACTTTATATTAATATTATAGTTCTAATTTAAATCTTTCTAAGCTAGATAGCTATTAGTTACAAACATTAAAGGAGAATTTTTAAAAATTCAGGTGGTAAGGTTACATGATTAGTAAGGTAAATCTAAAGCAATACCTTAGATAACCAGCTAGCAGCCAAATCTAAAAAAAAAAAAAAAAAAAAAAATCCTGGAGAGAATGGCATGGGTGTTGGGAAATTCACCTGAAATGCTAAGATATAAGTTGCATTATTTTCTAAAAAAATAGATGAACAATTCTCTTTAATTATTTAATTTATTGTGAAGACCTTGGAATCAAAGAAATGATTAAAATCTGTCCAAATATTTTTCCAATTTCTCCATAAATAGATTCTTACAAAAATTTTTCTGTTTTGATGCTATGTCTAAATTCTATGTCGTGCAAAAGACACAATTCTTTATTATTTCTGCAGCCATTATTCTAATTTGGCTACCTTTTGTTCTTTGAAGCCCAGATAAGTTCAAGGTATTAGGTAACAAAGAATAGTTCTTCAAAGACTGTCACATACCAGTGCCATGCTAAGGAATGCCAAAGTTGTCACTGCCAGAATCCCAGAGTGAGGCACTAACCCTAGTCTTAGAGGAGCTATGAAATATTATAGTATCTACTAGAAGCTGCTACATAAGACAATGAACGTGGGTGCCGAATGAGTCTGAGCTGTTGTATATAAAGCGGGGGGCAGGAGCGAAATAGCTGTTAATAGCTATTGTATATAAGGAGGGGAGAACTCAGGTAAATAGGACAGGAACTATTGAGATGGCTACCTTTTAATGGAGTCCGGGAGAGGAAGGTATTTCTAGATGCGTGATAGTTCTAGAAAGTGTGACAGTAATCATTTTGGGGTCTTTATCATACACTCTGCTGTGGCAACAATATGGTTAAAATACTCTTCACATGCCTGCTTTTAATGTCCAATGAATAAAATGTTTCCTTACCTTTTACTTTTTCTTTTCTATCTAATTGCTTTGTTTACTCACAGTTTCTGTTACCTCGTAACTTTGGCAAACCCCATCAGGATCTTTCCAGGCTAATTTCTAAAGCCTGTAACTTTGGTTCCTGCTGTTAACTGACTCATTCCCTAATGTTTCCTAGCTCTGATTCTCAAAAGAATCTCACTTACTGAGCCCGTCTTTTGTAAGCCACATCACAGTTTCCTCATTGGCTTCTGGATGGGCTGCCTTTGAGTCCAATTTCATTCTTGGTCCAGTTGGGGATGACTCAGGAGGTGAAAACCTGTGAAATAAGATTTATATGAAGCAGTTTATCTGGTCAGGAATGTCTCCATGGTGAACAAGATATGTGGCATGTCTAATCAAGTTTAGCTTTTGCTAATCAGTAGAGCAAACTGCCTACATTCTATTCATCCTGTTTCAAACTTGTCCCCATCTGACACATTCCATCTATCACATGCTTTGTAAATATACTGACACCTTACAAATAGGATGCTGTTAATCTTGTGTCAACGCCATCTACTGCCTCCAGAAGCAATGGGAAAAGGTCACATCAAATACAGCTTGATGATATTGTAGTCCACTGGGTAATGGTCAAGACCATCGGTCTGGAGCCAGACTGTCTGGCTAGAAAACATGGTTCTGATATTTAATATGTGGGAAATTAATATCTTAACCTCTTTATTCCTCAGCCTCTAATCTAAAATGAGAATGTCACTTACATACCTTATTAGATTTTTGGAGGGATTAAGTGAATCTATATATTTAAAGAACTTAGATGAATACTTGGCATATAGAAAGTTAGCTATTGAGTGCCATTGATTCAGGCTTCATTTGTCTCCTTTCTGCAATCTGTAAATTATTGCAATGAAACACCACTGAACAACTGATATACAATGGTGGGAAACACCTAGAATGGTCACCTAGCTGACTCTTAGGAAAGGGAAAAAAGAGGAAGAAACCCTCACCTGGGGCTTCACACCATTCATTTGTTCTAGTGCTGAACATATATTTCATTTTCTAGAATAACTCACTAACCTTGAAACATGTGGTTCCTATGGCTGGTACTGTAAGGCCATTTATTTTTGGATAGTGAGATTAACAGAATGAGTAAATCCAAGGGTACTTGCTTGCTGCCTAACTTCTGGTGTAGTAAAGAAATCCTGAATAATTCCCTCCAGAATTCACAATCATGGCTTCCCTGGCTGCGTCACGTAGCATGAGATGTGAGCATTTCATTCCAATGAAATGGAATGCTGCTTATTCTGCAGCATAAATGCAGAATAACGGCCTAAAGAATTCTAATTATCTCATCATTTTTGCTTGTTTAAATCCCATTCCTAGTACAAACTCATTTTACTTAAAGTCTTTTTGTTTATATGAATATTTACCTAATGTCTTTTTCGGATTAAAGAGATTCTTACCCAAGTGGCTGTAACAAGAAGAGTTTCTGTTAAGGATCTATGAGGTCCAAATCTTTAATAAGAGTGTTGAAGAGAATTGAAGGAGATCTATAAACCAGTGGTTATCCGGATTTTCCAGAGTAAGTAAGAATCTGGATGTGTATGTCTTTTTTTTTTTTTTTTTCCCCTGAGTTTCTGTACTTGTATAGCTTCAGTTTGTCAGATTGTCTACCGTAAAGCCCCAGCACACCACTTCATAGCGTTTCTCTCTAGATCTCTTTAGAATTAACAATTGCTTGATTTTCTCTCTATTTCTCAATAGAAATCCCAGAGAAAGTAGATTGTATTAGCCTGGTTTACTATATCAAAATTTCTGTGCAGTTAGTAAGTTGATTATTCTTGGTCAATGCCCACTCTTGCCTAATCATTTACAGAGAGAGGAGAAGAGACTTTATTATTTTATATAAGACTATTTCTTCTTCAGGGACAATAGAGGAAATAGAGGCATATTTCATTTAAAGGGTTAAGCGTGCATGAAAAGTATTTTGAATAACAAGTTAAAATGATAGCCTGAAGAGGAAGGAAAATTTTATTCCTCAGGGCATTATACTGACCAACAGATTTGAAAAATCATAAAATCTTAATATTCAGTGGTGTCTGCATGATAGGTTGAAGTCACCCAAGGTATTTGCTTCATGGGAAGTCAACAAACACTACAAATCAGGGCTTCTGCTCTATTCCTGTCCTTTACCTTCCCCCTAAAGCTGGTTTACTCACATACTACTGCCTCTCAGTGCTTTCAGAGGGGGGAAAAAAAGTCTTAATGACATCAGCCAGCCAGGAATACCTGAGTCCATTTATTACTGTGGTCACAGAGGGGATTAAACAAATGACCCAGTCCTGAGTCTCCTATCCCTTCATGGAGTGAGAGTGCTGGTCAGTGCTATCAGAACCTCAGAGACTAGGAGAGATTTTGAAATAAGATGGAGACTGTTAGAAGAAAGAGTTATGAATAATGAGCACCCCAAAATCACCAGCAAGACTTCTGGAGAATCTGACACATGCTTCAGTCCAGAAGGTAAAATAACACAGGGCAAGCATTTAAGGCCATGAAAGAATCCAGGAGACTGAAAGTTTTTGTTGATGTTATTGGCTGTATTTTCCTACCTTAAAATATAATTCCTTATTCATCTTAACTCACTTATTTCAGCTTTTCCATGTAGCTCATTTATTACAGCTTTCCTTTACAGCCTTTTTTCATGTGTTTATTGTACGTAAGAGAAATAAGTGGATAAGTTCCTTTTTCCTCTCTAGACTACTAATTCTTACAGAATAAGAATGACACTCTGTGTATTTTATCACCATTGAGTATGAGTCAACTATTAATTATAAATACAGAACTCAATCTTCTAATTACTTAGATATTTCCTCAAATCCAAAATTCAGTTGTATGTGGATATGTATACATTCAAGTAAAGAGAACCCTGACAGTGTTCAATGGTTACGGCATATTCATGGCTATACAAGAAGGTCCTCTTGGCTTGGGCCAAATGATATGAGCTCCTACAACTAAACTTCTTGTTAAAGTGAGAGTAACATAGAAGGACCCAAAAGCACTTGCTAGTAATTTTCCATGGACACCTATGCAGCTGCTGGAAGGTCAGCCTGACCACAGAAGTCATTCCTATAGCGTGAAATAAAATGTAAGTGAAAATGATGCACAACTGTGGCATCTTTTACTTGTCATAGCTGACGTTAAATGTTGCCAAGATTCACAGAAGTTTCAAGGGTTCATATGATACAACCAACCACTTGATTTCACCTACTTTCTATTTTTGTAAAGGATTGAAAGCATGTATAGAAAAGAGTTGGCTTTGTCTTAGATTTTCTCCCAACCAAGGACAGTTTTGTTTCTATTACATTCCATATATTTGGACTCTCCTTTTAAGCTATAGTAGGTTCAGAGGCAGATGGAAACACAGATGCAGAAAACTCATTGATTTTGTTCGACACATCTAACCCTCAACTATACTCAAACAAGACTTTGATTTCCTTGCTCCATTTTTTACTATGTGTCTCAATAAAAAATATTATATATAAATGAGAAGGGACAATAAAAAGGAGGTTTCAAGGGGGATGGGAGGAAAACCTGACCTGCTGAACTAGGAGGACCGCCCATAAGAATGTGACTATGAAGTAACCTAGGTAACCAATGACCAACAGAAAAGGGCAATACTGCCTGGAGGTTTGGAGAGGCCAGTAAAAGTCTTGCAGCCAGTTTCAACTGGAGAGAGTTAATACCTCTGCAGGGCTTTGTGTCCCCATCTCTCGTTTTTTCTCCTCCATGAGAAGGACCCTCTTCCGACTCTCTTTGGAAGTGTTCTAAACTTTTTCTTTTTTTGTCTTAAATAAAATCTCTCTTGGTTACTCTGAAACTTGTGCAGGTTACTTTTTTTGCTTTCTATCCCCTCTGCCTGTGCTGCTCCAGTTTTATTTCCAGTTTCCATTCATTTTTGCTTTCAATTACCACCATGCCTCAGTTCAACTTCCTAGCTCAACCAAATAATCAAACCCTGGCTGGAGGAAACGGTACCCCTGACCCCCAACAATAAAAACAAAGGACTCCAGTAAATTAAAGTCATTATCTACCCATCCAATGCCCATCCTTCCTCTTTGACTATTTATCGAGATTATATTATAGGAAAAGTGATGAAGATATCCACAGTAATTGCTAATAAAAATTCAGCCACACCAAATATATGGAGAAGCAGAAAATTAAAGGTGAACCCATTCTGTATTGGGAACACCTGGCATGGAAATACAGTCATAGTGACCTTTTCCCTCTCTCTGCTGAACTGACTTCAATATAATTCTTTTTATCCCCCTATAAGATGAGAAAACCACCTCCTGCAGAGGTGGAGACTTACACGAGGTTTCTCTCCCTTGCTAAGATCCTTACTCAAAGAAAGGTCATGAAAGCTGCATACTGATCACATTCTAAACCTTTTTGCCCAGGCCCCAGTGGAAGCCTGGATTAATGAGACTGATAAACTCTGATTTACCCTTTAGGACAGTTAGAGAAAAACACCCCACAGTGATCATGCAAGGCCAATAGGACAGGCCCATCACCAAGCTGCAGCTCTCTTAACTGGCTATTATTCCAAATAACTTTGAATCACAATAGGGAATGGCAAATGTGAAGCCTTCCTTTCTTCTCCTTTCCTTGAGTGAGGGGACAGAGTCAAAGGTCAAAATTTCCAGAATAAAGTGATAACCTCAAAGGTTACTATAATAGAATGTTATGATTATCAAAGTTATTATTGATAAAATACTTTCATCCATACTGTCACTGTGACAATTTTATTTTTTTATACCAGAGCTCTCCAGGAAGTACCCAGCCATGGATGTCTCTATTTTTCATATTACCTGGCTGGATACTTTCTGAACAGCCTTTGTACATTCAAATGACCCACTTACGTTTTCTTTTCGTTTTCCAAGTTCAGGTGAAAATGGCAATTGGTTATAAAATACACAAAGCACTTGGGTAGAAAAACTCATTTTGATAGAAATCTAAACAAAACATGTTTGTTCATAATGTGAAAAATATTTGACATGTAAATGCTCATGGGATTAAGGAATCTAAAAATGAACTGTAGATGCTTTAATTATATATCTGAGTCATCAAGATGGCACAACAGGATGTGCTTGAACTGTGATACACCCACATTTCTACTCACATATATTTAATTTCAATTCCAGCTTAATTTTCTATGTCTGTTTCTGTCTTATATTTTAGAACCTTGGAAGTAGTTTGCAGTAGGCTGAATAATGGCTCCTAGATATGGTCGTGTCTTAATCCTTAGAATCTGTGATTCAGTTGCCTTATGTGGCAAAAGCAATCTTGTAGATTGTGATTAAGTTAAGGACATTAAAATAGGAGGATTATACTAGATTAACTGAATGAGCCTAATATAATCACAATATATTATAAATTTAAAAAGGAAGCCAAAAGTGTCAGAGGAGGAACAGATGTGGCAATAGAAGAAAAGGTAGGAGTGAAGCCAATGGTGGTTTTCAAGATGGCACCAAGGAATGTGGGAAGCCATAAGAAGCTATGAGAGATAAGGAAGGCCTGACTTTTAAAGAATTCTTTACCATAGGAATTTTCTCCTACAGTAGGGGTGTCCATCCTGTACTTGTAGGCCTAATGCAGCCCAGGATGGCTCTGAATGTAACCCAACATAAAATTGTAAACTTACTTAAAGCATTGAGTTTTGGGGCTGGGCACTGTAGATCATGCCTATAATCTCAGCACTTGAGATGCTGAGGAGGGTGTATCACCTAAGCTCACAGGTTGGAGACCAGCCTGAGCCAGAGAGAGACCTGGTCTCTAAAAAATAGCCAGACCTTGTGTCTGGTGCCTGTAGTCCCATCTGCTTGAGAGGCTGAGGCAAGAGGTCGCTTGAACCCAAGAGTTTGAGGCTGCTGTGAGCTAAGATGCCATAGCACTCTACCAAGGGAGACAAAGTGAGAGTTTTTGGTGAAACTCAATTGGAGATGACAGCATCATGTTGCAGTGTCATATAAAGTAAACATATGTACATTCTTGCTATTTATGCACATGTGTGGCTTCAATTTTATGTGATGCAGTGGCTTCCAGTGTGTTATCTTCCAAGTGCAGATAGTGGAATTGACACCATCAGATGCTACATGATGTGGTGACTGGACGAGGCAATGATAATCAATAATATCAAACCTACCATTGCAGCATTAAGCATTTAAGTGTTATTTAGAAATCAGGTAAGCTTTCTTATTTGATTATTAAGGATGCTTCCACACCTTGGTGATGCGTCATACATTGCCTGAGATGCTTTACAATAGCCTTTTGCCTTGCCCTGCATCAGCAGCTGAGTTGTGGAACCGCCCAAACCTTGCTTTCTATTTTCCTGTCTAAATTTTACAATAAAGGTAAATATAGCCCTTATGTATTATTATTTTTTTAATCCCAGTATGGCTTCTACAATGTCTCAAAAGAAAAATTACAAATGAAGGAAGATTATTAAATAAAAAGTAGATAACTAACTTTTTTTTTTTTGGTCCAGGAAAATAGTAAGACATACCACATAATTTATAGGGAATTTATGCAAATTTTTAAAGACTATAATTTGAAAGGGCATTATATAAACAGATAGGCTGCCAAATTTAATGCATATGAAAGATTGTGGCATAAGGATCGCATATAAGGATTGTTTCTTCTCTACAAAAACAAATTTTTTTTAAAGTTACAACTCAGATGGAGTCCGTTGTAAAGGCCAGTTATGTGGTAACACATTTAACAGCAAAAATATCAAAACCATATACTGCTGGTGAGTTTATTAAACAATGTATGGAAAGCATGGCAGATATAATTTGCCCTGAAAAAAGGGGAATATTTCTAAAATCAGTTTGTCCCACCAGACTATAGCCAGGTGAATTAAAGAAACTGAGAATTTTATCAAAAGCAGTTTGGAGAGCAAAACTGCTCATTTAAAATTTTATGCTTTGGTGGTGCGTAACAGCACTGATGCTACAAATACAGCTTAACTTACAGGTTGTTTTTTTTTTTTTTTTTTCAATATTGATGATGAATATAATGTCACAGAAGAAATGGCTTCTTTAATGCTATTAAAAGACACAACTAAATCAAGAAGCAGTAAAAAGTATGTGAAAGCGATTTTCTCAAGATTATGAATTTCATAAGGATCAAGGGATCGAATCATTGTCAGTTCCAGGAATTCCTTAAAAGTATTGGTGCTGACTATGGTGACATCATTTACTTTTCATCAATAAGATGGCTAAGTCAAGGCCAATGTCGAAAAATCTTTATGATTTGTCACATGTTATCAAGTTGTTCATCAAAAATCAAATTCGTGCCAGAACTTGGTGGTGAATTGGCTTTTAGATTTAGCATTTTTAGTGGATTTAACTGTTCTTTTAATGAGTTACGCATGTGTCTTCAAGGTGAAAACCAGCTTATCAATACAATGTATTAAACTATAGCAGCATTCCAAATGAAACAAAGCTCGAATTAAGACAAACGATTTTACGCATTTTAACAGGTTGGCTAAATGCAGTCCTATGAACAGTAAATAATATGCAGCCTTGCTTTTATATTTGGTACAATAATTTGAAAACATATTTCAAGATTTCTGAGCAAATAATCAATATTTTTGTGCATTTGTGATTTAATTTTCAGTTGGCATAAGTATGGTGCCTGCCAATTTTCAAATGGAATGCATAGAGCTGAAATTTAACATTCAACTTCAAGAAAAATTTGATCATGTCTGGACTTCTGTGGGTGCTATTTTCTCAGTGGCAAATATCCTTTGCTTCAGAATTATGCCTTATTCATGTCATGGCTTTTGGTGGCACCTACATTTGCATGCAACTATTTTCAAGAATTAGTAAAATTAGAACCCAAATATCTGATGAGCACCTTGAGAACTACTTCCAAGTACTGTGGTTCAGTACTAACCATTGTACTGATCTACAATGGTTCAGTATCCATTGAACCAGATACTGATGCATTAGCTTCTGAAATACAATGTAAATATCCCACTCGTTTTAGGTTGGCTACTTTACTTTTGCTTGTATATTAAAAATATTAAAGAAGATGTTTTATTACTTACATATGTCCATTTTCTATGTTGGTGGTTGCACATGGGAACTGCTCAACAATTTTAAAAGATTCTGCAAATGGGCCGCTGCATAATTAGGATTATTATATGAAGACTTTTTTGCTTATCTGTGGTGGTGGATATCATGAAAATTATGCACAGCCATTTTTTGTTTGTTTGTTTTGTTTTTCTCATCAGCTTTCATTAGTGTTTGTGTATTTAATGTGTGGCCCAAGACAACTTTTTTTCTTGTAGCATGGTCCAGAGAAGCCAGAACTTTGGACCCCACTGTTCTAGAGGCTTGGAAATGACACAATGTCCCCTAGAACCTCCAGGAGGAATGCAGCCCTGACATACCTCAAACCCTGTGAGACTAACTCACACCTCGACTATGGTCAGAAGAGGCAGAGGAATATCTTTTGTCCATTTGGACCTAGGACTTCCAGAGTTCTACATTAACTTATTTGTATTGTTTTAATTCACTAAGTTTGGGTTCATTTGTTATAGCAGCAACAGGAAACTAATCCATTATTTAACAATTCTATTATTAAGTCATTTTAAAGAATTTTGGGGGCAATATATATGAATTTCCTAATTCATTACCCATTTTTAAAATGATTATTAGCAGATCTCAGTTGATCTACCCTTCCTGTACCATTCAAAGAATTAGGATTAGGTCACTATTAGATTCAGTGAAGACCTGTGACTAAAAGATATATCAAATTATATTTTTCCTACTTATATTCAAAATTATCCAGGTTACTGTAACAGAGCAAATGGTTTCAAAAAATGGCAAAAGTGTTTTCTGTCTCTTTAAAACTCCCTGTACCCTTTTTGGAAACTGAGGAGGCCTAATTTCTTGCCTCAACTGTGGTCAGAAGAGCCAGGGGCATATCATTTATTCTTTTGCTATGGGAAATGGTTCAGCGGATCAGTCAAACTGTCCAGCTGTCCAGATGAAGATGTAGGCCCAGAGCCCAATGACTGGCAGATGCCTGTAGGCCTCCTGGGTGGGAAGAGGTCTTGGCTTTGTCTTCAGTAGAGATGATTAGAACCTTTAATAGTTAAATAATAATAGGTCCTCCCTATATAAAAGCTCCATGTTTCTGGTTGTGTTCAAAACATTGGGTATTTTGAGAAAAATAGTCTGCAATTTTTCCTTCTTTCCAGGCTAAGTAATAAACTTCTCTTTTTTTTTCTCCTCAAACTGCTTGTTTTGGTTCTTCTTCTGATGTGGCCTTGAGAACAAGTGCCCAGCTTTCAGTAACATTATCTGCCTTAAAAGTATTTTCATCTTTATTAGTTTTTAAATGTACCAATCAAGATTAAGCTTACTTTCACATGTTACCAAATTCATTATTGGCAATCTATAAAACAAGGAATGGTCTGAAATTATGTTTTATTTTGAGATAGACTGTAAAGATCTTCTAACCCTTTGCGGATTCTAAGAACTAAAACTAGTAAATGTACATTTTAACAAGAGTTAGGTAACTTTTTAAGTTCCTCCAAGTTGAGTAGGTTATTTAAAATAATGCAGTGGAGGTAAACAGAATGATCTTATATGAACACTTGTATTTGCATTTTAAACACATTTAATGAGAAGGACATTTTTTGCTATTATATCAAGCTTATGAAATATCAAATATTGACACTCAGAAATATCATCACTCAATTATCACTCATTTAAATCAAAAGAAACTTTGATACTTTTATCACGAGAGGTAATACTTTTAATGCTCTTGTATTTGTTCAAGAAAAATTCTAACCTCAGGCTACATCTGTGCATTGAATGTTAATGATAACATTCTTCCTTTCACATAGGACAAGAGCAAATATGGAAAGATTAGGATGAATGTTGAAAGTATAAGTTTAAACACTTTCATGAAGATTGGGGTGGGATTAAAGCATGTCCCCCCCCAAAATATAAAAGTTTTCATTAGGAGAGTTAGTAAATACTTGTTAAAACTTGGATTCACTACTTAGAAAAATTTAGTCTAAGAAACACCAAGCAAGACAACAGTTTGGTTGCAACCACAGAGTCGTGGCTTCACTCCATTTGTTCCCTCCAGGTGACCTGATGGCTGCCAAACTCTCACAATTATGTGATCTTTGCCTTTAGTACTATAACTGAAGTCCTAATTGCCTGAACAATCGAGGCAAAGTCTAATTACTAGGTACAGTCTTGTTTTCAAGTTCTTTGGAGTAGTCATTGTAGATTCTTGCTCAAATTAATTTGTAATATCTGTTTGTGGATTTTATCATTGGCAAAGCTTGCCATATCGTCTTGTTCAAGGGGACATGAGAGAGAAGTTATGATTTTAACCAAGGATTTGGCTGGTTGCTCAGCCCTATAATGTTTCCAAAATTAAGTACCTTTCATCACACCAAATTTTCTTTTATGAAAGTAAATAGACATGGAATTGATTAAATATTTATAAAACATTATCTCCACTATAAGATACATGTGAATATATAATTTATAAAATTTAAACCTTAGAATAGAAAGATATGGAATGAAAAAGGAATATCAACAAATGTATAATTTAGAGATTTTTGTTCAACATTTTGATATACACTAAAATAGATTTATCATATTTTAAGATATACCGTACATACTCGAGTATAAGCCGACCCGAGTATAAGCCAACCCCCTTAATTTTACCCTAAAACTGGGAAAACTTAGTGACTCAAGTATAAGCCGAGGTGGAAAATGCAGCAGCCACTGGCAAATTTCAAAAATAAAAATATATATCCAAAACAATTACAATAATTAAGGAATCGGTAGGTTAAATGCTTTTCAATATTTATTGCTAAAGAAAAACTGTAAACTAGCAACAACAACTTTAAAACTTTAAATAAAGTGCAGAAAACCATAGCTTAACAGGTACTCAAGCTAAATCACAAAGGTTAAAATCCTTCAAAACTGGATTCCTCCTCCTCATCATCTGTATGTCCAAACAGAGCTTCAGCTGTATCTGATGTGAGGGTATCAGCATAGACATTGTCATCATCACTGAG
>CAUYPK010100575.1:0-81130 GCA_963574355.1 Loris lydekkerianus | reverse complement strand
TTTAACATTAAAGAGAGGCAATGGTACCTCACCAAAAAAAAAAAAAAAAGAAAACCCACAAAAAACAAACAAACAAACAAAAAAACTCTATTGAAAGTGTTTCTAGTGCCTTGAACACTGAGAGCCACATCATTCATCTGGAGGAGGAAAATTATTATTTTCATATTTGAAATGTAGGGACTTAAGCCAAATTTTTAGTGACTTGTTCAAATTATAGTAGCCCATCTGGCAATGGTAAGCATTTCATTAATATTCTAATATGTTTCTTCTATTTTAAGATAGTGAAATTTGGCATTAAATTAATACTTTATCTCAGGTACAACTAACACGAAAGTGTAAAATATATTATATTTTAGATAATTGGTATAAACTGGTGATGAACTTGTAAGCTTCACAGCCTGTCAATTTCAATCCATAACTGGGATCATATTATCCTCAGGTAAAGAAGCTGCAGAACTGAGGGACATGTCCCAGATGCAGAAGAGTGACTGATGGAAGTGGAACCGGGCCACACTTCCTCCTTTCATGTCTAAGATGAAGAAGCACCTCTAGGTCCCAAGACTTCTCGCTTTACATCTCAAAAAAATCACCTGGGCTCAGCACCTATAGCTCAGTGGCTAGGGCACCAGCCACATACACCGGAGCTGGTGGGTTCGAATCCAGCCCGGGTCTGCCAAACAACAATGAGAACTACAATCCAAAAATAGCTGGGCATTGTTGCTGATGCCTGTAGTCCCAACTATTTTGGAGGCTAAAGCAAGAGAACAGCTTAAGCCCAAAAGTTTGAGGTTGCTGTGAGCTGTGACACTATGGCACTCTACCAAGGGTGACATAGTACGACTCTGTCCCCACCCCCCCAAAAAATAAATAACAAATCACCTGGAAAAATATTGATGTGGTGTCTTTCTTCATGTGAACCTTTTGTACCCTTTAAGATAAGTCACTAGAATTAAATTACAACCACAGGAACTCAGATAAAATAGGTAGCAATGTGGTATAATCAAAGATCATGGGTGTTGGACTCATATAAATCTGAGGTTGAGTTCTGGTTTCAGGCACTTAAAAGCTGTGTGATCTTAGGTAATTTATTTAACTTTTCTGAGCTATAAATATTCAACCAGAAATGTGAAATCATAACACTTACTTCACAAGATAGATAAGATAGACAAGGCAAATTCCAGAGAAGTCATTGCTATTATCTCACTATATAAGACCTTTGCTGATGCTGGTTATTGTAATTAATAATAATAACTTTTAGTGTCACTAAATCTAGAATAGAGCAATGGAAGGTTGGAAGAGAATTTGTTTAATACTTTATCACTCTCATATAATCCATCCTACAGTTATGGCCTGAAAAATTTCACATGCTTGCAAAGAGGCTAAATGAACTGAGCGGACTGAGGAATGCAAATGAGAAAAAGAAATAGATGTTATGCAATATAAGGTGGGAAAAAACATTCAACCATTTCTGCATAATGTTGAGAACTATACTTGGGTGCTTGTAGTTAAATTTTAGTGAGAAAAAAATAGTCAAGACGGGTATTAGATTCAATTAGCTGGTAAATTTTAAAAAATTGATTAATTTATCCAAATCACTTAAATAAGCAGGCAACCATAAATATCTATGTGGAAAATCTTCATACACTAGTCTCTTTTTTCTCACTCACATAATTTCTCCTCTGCATTTCAGACTTTGAACATTTCTTTGTATTAATATTGCTTTTAATTGACTGATCATAATTATATATGTTTATGGGTTACAATGAGACATTTTGATATATATGTTATGTATACAATGAAAAATAATTACATCGATATATCCATCACCATATTACCTATTTTTCTTGTGAAACATTTTAAATTTACTCTCTTAATTATTTTGAAATATACAATATTTATTATTGACTATAGTGGCCTTATTGTGCAATAGATCTCAGCATTTCCTTCTCCTATCTGAAAATTTGCACCCTTTGCCCAGCAATGCCTCATTCCTTTCCCCTGCTCCCTACCCCCATCCTTCCCAAGCCTCTGGTAAGCATCATTCAACTCTCCACCTCTACCAGTTTAACATTTTCAGAATCCACATATAGGTGAGATTATGTGGTATTTGTCTTTTTTTTTTTTTGGCCTGGCTTATTTCACTTAGCATACTATTCTCCAAGTTCACCTACATTGTCAAAAATGACAAAATTTCCATCTTTTTAATGGCTGAATAGTATTCCATAGTGTATATATACATTTTCTTTATACATTCATTCACTTATGGACTCCCTTCTGGGAGTGACAGGAGACAGTGACAGATGAAGCTTCCCTTGTTCGCCCATTGCTCGTCTCTTGTGTGGCTCCATTTCTAATAGGCCACTGACCTAACTGGTACTGCTCCATGGCCTGGGGCACCAACCCATGAGTTTCTGCTGACTACTAAGCTGCTTATGCATAGGGGGAGACTCCAAAGTGCCAAGGAAGGAAGCACTACTAAGAAAAATATAAAAACAAAAATGATAAACTTTAAGGTTAAAAAATAGGATGACACCTTTATTGGCTGAAGGTAAGTAAAACAAAAATTTTTTTAAAGGAGCATGTAAAGTACTAACCATAAAGGAAAAAAATTGATATATCCGGGTTTTTAAAATAGAAATTTTCTCTTAAAAAAAGATCCAGTAGGGAAAAACTGCTCACAATACATACCCATAGCAAAAGACATGTATCCTAAGTATTAATATTTATGAAATTTTACAACTCAATGAATACACATACATATAACCTAATTTTTTAAATGTGTAAAAGATTTCAACAGACACTTTTGAAAAAAGGGTACATAACATGGTGCTTAATATCATTACCGATTAGCAGTCATTACAGAAGTGCACACTGAAACTTCTACACCAGAAAGGCTAAAATTAAAATGACTGACAGTAACAAGTGTTAGCAAGGATTTGGAGCAACTAGACTTCTCCTTTGGAAAATGGATTGGCAGTTTCTTAGAAAGTTAAATATGCACTTAACCATATGACCCAGTGATATTATTCTTAGGTATTTAGAGTCAGTAAAAACATTTATCTTCATGGAAACTTGTAGACTGATGTTCATTTCGATTTTATTTGTAATTGCCAAAACTGTGTTCAGAAGAGCACAAGTAAGTGTTCATCAACAACAGAATACCACCCAGCAATAAAAGGTGCTAAACTATTGACAAATGCGACTACACGGAGAAATCACAAAAGGATGTGCTAAACAAAGGAGTCAGAAGCCGAAAGAGTGCTTTCCATCTGACTCCATGAATATGAAATTCTACATCAGGCAAACTAGTGTGCAGTCTCAGAGGCAGGATAGTAGATCCTTAGGGTGGCTGAGTGTGAGATAAATTTGGGGGATATAGTGATTCTACAGCCCAATTGTGATGGTGTTAACATAGGTGTATATGTTTGTAAAAACTCTTTTTTATATACTCCTAAATTATACTTTATTAAAGTTTATTTAAAAAGTAACTAGCAATAATAAAAGTTGTATTTATAAAACATATTAAGTAAAAATGTAATTTTAAACATATCTAAGCAATTTAGTATATCAATTTCTTACAATTCACATATATATAACCTATTTAATTAAATTTGAAGTTTTTTAGCACCTTTATATTATGTAGGATGGATTTACTTCCTTGCTTGTGTTAAAACTCTTTCTCCAGAACAAGTGTCCCTTCTCTGTAGGGAAAACAATGTAGTTATCAACTCTACTGACTAATCACTCTAAATTAAACATTTTCTTTTGGATAAAATAATTTAAATCATCTTGAATATTATATAGATTTTTGGTAAAAGTAATTAAGGACTAGAATAAAGGTAATTATAATTTCTGATGGATGAACTGATAGGAATAAAGTCAGAATTGACCTGAACCCTCATCTAAAAGTAGAACAAAATTAAAGAAAATCCTAAAACTTTAGTTGTGTTTTTAATTGATTTTCACACACCAGTGAACTGCTAAGTACTCTATTTTCACTGAGGACTGTAAGCAAAAGAATCCTCAAGGAAAGATATTTAGTACTTGTGACATGGCAGGAATCTTCTAGAAATATATTGCAAAATAAATATGACATGGTTTCTTTTCTAAAACCTACATATTCTTAAAGGAATTGATTTCCAAATCAATGTTGTTTACATGATTGGAGAAGAAAACAAATCTTTCTAGGATACTAGTTATATTAATGATACAGGATCAATTTCCAAATGTAATCTCTAAAAACTGGCATAGGTAGTCTGATTTGCATGACGCTATATTAATGAGAACTCACGTGTGTCAGAACTGTGTACTCACTTTCCGCAGTTCCATGGTCATTGAAGTGCCAAGCAAAGACTTGGTTCAGACATGCCCATTTGAGTGAATGCTGTACTGTTTCTTTGGCAGTTTCTTGTTAACATATACGTAGGCATTCTATCAATGGAACCCAAATTCCATTAACTATGTTGTTTCTGACATCATTTTTCTTTTTTGAAAAAAGAATACATGCATTTATTTTTAAACATCATAAAATATTTCAAGTCTTACAATGAAAAGCAGCAGTCAGTCCTTTTTCCTATTTGTTCTTACTCTCAAACCTAGAGGCAATCATTTGCAATTCTTTTAGATGTGTCTTCTAGTATTACTTCTGTAAATTTAAATAACATATCATTATTTATAAATAACATAACTGTTTATAATAATATAACTTTATTTGTAAATAGTATCACATAACTTTATTTCTTAAGTTACCAAATTTTGACCACATCCCTGTTGGAGCACTGTTTTGTTGTTGTTGTTGTTGTTTGTTTGTTTGTTTGTTTTACATGGGATTGGATGCTTTGTCTGCACAACTCTTATTGTAGAACTTCCCTCCCTTCTCTCCTTTGTGATAATTATTTCTTATTTCTTTCCTGACCCTAGTAACCCTTTTTGCTTAATTTGAGCTATTGTGTTTTGTCTCACGATATAGTACCTTCCTGAGAAGCTATGAGAAACATTTTTTTAGACTTGATCTTTCTAAAGTATCTAATCTATTCTCACATTTAGTAGATTGGTTGGGTTCAGAATACCTAAAACACATATTTCTTTTAGAATTGTGATGACATCACCCCATTCTCTTCTAGCTTCTACTGTTACAATTGTGGCGTGCAATCCCATTTTGTTTCTTCAGTCCTTAGATGACCTATTTCTTCCACTCCTCAAGGTCGAAGAGTTTTTCTTTCTTTTTTCTTTTTCTTACATTTTTCGTTTTGATTGGACAGAAAGTTTATGGTGTTATTCCTTTGTGTATGTGCGTTTCATTTATTGTTTGAACACGTGTGAATGCATTCAATAAAAAAATCATGTTCTAGACTCCTGAGAATATTTCTTGTGTTATTTCTTGTATTTTTTAACCCCACATTTGTTCTAAGATAGAGGGCTCATCATCTGGAATGCTGCTTTTATGATCTCTGACATTTGGGTGTCCTCCAGGGAGATTTCTTCAACCGTATCTGACAGTATTGATTATTCTTTAGCTCAACCATCATATTTCTAAAAGCTCTTTGTTGTTTTCTGTGTGTTCCTTTGTTTTTTTTTCCACAGTCATGGTTTTTTTTTTTTTTTATATATATATGCCTTCACTTACCTTTCTGAAAATTTTCACAGTACATTTTTGAAATTTTGCAATATCGTCACTATTTTCTTTGAGTTTCTTTATTTGTTTATTTCTTGGAGTCTCTGTTGTAGACTTTTTTGAGGTTGCTCACTGAAGATTCTTGGATACACATTCCTATTTAATTGTGAGATACTAAAGGTGTGTGACTTAGTAGATGATCTGTTTTATTACAGGGTAAATGGGTAGGGAGTCAGTCACTGCTGTGTTGATAAATGGTTACAAGGGGAATTAGGAAAGAGGCAAAAATAAATGCATACTTTCACATAACTCCTTTCAAGCAGTAGTAACATTTACAAATTTTATATTAGTATATGTGTGTGTGCCTATGTATGTGTGTGTATATATATGAGGTCTGACAATTAATTTCAGGAATTCATCCTAGAAAAAGTGCTACACACCTCATTGCTTAATATCATTATGATCATCATCAGAGTACTTCCCTTGGGAAGTTATGCACCAACACCAGTGCCCAGTCCACCTCCAAAGCACTTTTTCTAGGATGAGTTCGTGAACGTGTCAGATCTTTGAGACATATATATATATATTTTTTTTTTTAAGACAGTCTCACTTTGTTACCCTCGGTAGAGTGCTGTAGTATCAGAGCTCACAGCAACCTCAGACTCTTGGGCTCAAGTGATTCTCTTGCTTCAGCCTTCCAAGTAGCTGGAACTACAGGCAACGACCACAACACCAGTGTATTTTTAGAGACAGGGGTCTCACTTTTGCTCAGGCTGGTCCTAAACCTGCCAGCTCAGGCAATCCACCCGCCTTGGTCTCCCAGAGTGCTAGGATTACAGGTGTGAGCCACTGCTCCTGGATTTGTATATTTTTTAAAGGTAAGTTCTCACTCTGCTGCCTAGGCTGAAGTGCAGTAGTGTGATTACAGCTCATTGCAGACTAACTCCTGGGCTCAAGTGATCCTCTTAGGCTGGAACATCAGGCACCTTGGCCTCCCATAGTTCCAGGATTGAGGGTATGAACCACTGTGTTTGCTGAATTCTATGGTTTTAGATGACCAAGGCAACTTCAGACATACAACATTTAAACATAACTGCACTTTTGGATATTTTCTTTCATAATTGCTTTAAATCACATGAATAAGAAAATACTAATTTCAAGAAAAACTCAAAGTGGCAGAAATATAAAACCTGATGAAAATTTGGACTCTTTAATTTTTCACTATTATGTTTTGTGAATGTTTATGAAGTCATTGTATGGAATTATGCTTTTATTTTTCTTGGGTGGAATGCTGGGTTTTATTGTAAGTTTATGTTTAACAATATAAGAAATTGCCAAAATATTTTCCAAACTATTTTTCCAAGGGAATTTTACATTTTCAATAGCAATGATGAGGGTCCTAGTTTTCACACATTCTTGCTGACATTTGTCATTGTCTGTCTTCTCTATTGTAGCCCTTCTGGTAGGTGTGTGATGGGATCTGATGATTTTCATGTGCATTTTCCTAATTACTAACCACGCTGGCATCTTTTGTTATTAACCATTTTTATATCTTTCTTGGTAAAATATTTTTATCTTATACCCATTTGTTAAAAGAATTGTTCTTTTTTTTATTATTGAGTTTCTAAGGTTATTTATAGGTTAATAATTTGTTACTAGATATATTATTTGTAAATATACTTTCTCCCAGTCTGTGTTGTCTTTTAATTTTCTTAATCTTGTCTTCTTAAACGTAAATTTTATTAATTTGATGAAGTGCATTTTATCAAACCTTTTATTAATGGATTGTGCTTTTCACTATCTTATCTAAGAACCGCTTGCTTAACCTGAGGTCCTACAACTTTCATGGGTTCTCTAGAAATTTCATAGTTTAAGCCTTGCATTTATATCTACGATTCATTTTAAATTAATTTTTGTGTATTGTATAAAGTAAGGATCTAAATTAATCTTTTTGAATATGCATATTCAATTGCCTCTGTAATAATTTTTGAAATGACTATCGTTTCCTCTTTGAGTTCTCACTTTTGTTAAAATCAAATGTCCGTTAATATAAAGCCCATAGAGTATGTAAATAATAATAAAATATATGAATTAAAATTAATACTTTCTGTTTGAACTAAGTTTTTAAAAGAGTGTATCAGAATTTGAAATTGTTGGACAATGTATTTCTTCCCAGCTTCTTAAAATTTCTTTTAGCTTTGATATATTATCATTGGAAATACAGTTCATGTTATATCTATATTTTGGAATTAGCGAAGATTTTTGTGAGTGTAATATATGATCAATTAGTAATTAATCTAAATAGAATTCATATTTTTATTTAGATTACAGAATTGGATGCCTGCTTATTAAATTAACATTATTAATTACTTACTTTAGATTCCCTATTTTTGATTGCTATCGGTTATTTAGCTTGCCAAAGACATAAGTGTGTATAAAAATATGCTATTACCATTGTATTTTTGTAGTGAAGTGAAAGTCTGTATTTTGAAGTCCTTTTTTCCAATGAGATGATATTTGGAGCTACGACAGAGTCTTCCAATTCCTCTTTGAATTTGCGACAAATTTGCCTACATTTATAATGCTAAAGGATTTGACACACACAGTTTTACACAATTTATATTTTCTTTTGGGTCACGTATTTAAAATTTTTAAAGTAACCCTCTGGTTTTACACAATGACTTTAGTGTTTTGGACTATACCAGATATTATCTTTGAATCCTTTTTTTAAATTAAATTGATGCTTTTCTGTCATTATATACATTTGACATTAAATTTTGTAGTTCAACATTTTACTTTTTTTTAGTACTATCTTTAATACATTTTATACTTTTTTGTTTCTCTAACTTTCAAGCTGTTAGCTAACTTTTTAAGTTTTATAGATATATATTTGGAAAAAAATCCTTTGTCTACAACAAAATGTGCATAGTAAAATGTGCAATTTGATAAGCGTTCACATATGTAGATATTTGTCAAACCATAACCAAAATCAAGGAATAAACATATCCTCTATCTCCAAAAGTTTTTCTATGACTCTTTGTAATTTTTCCTGCCCCTCCTTTCTCCTTATTGACCCACTCTCTATAACTGTTAGCCTGTATTTTCTAGAATTTTTTAAAAGTAAATTCACAAAATATGTATTTATTTTGGTCTGGCTTCATTTACTTAGCATAACTATTTTGAGAATAGCAGGTGTTGCAGCCTTTATAAATAATTCCAGTTTTTAATGTGTGTATCTCTCCCATGTTATTGAACATTTAGGTTACGTACCGTTCTTTGCATGCTCTGTGGTTTCATTGTTCTTATGTAAATATCTAGGAATGAAATGGTTGGATAACATGGTAGATGTATGTTTAAGGTTTAAAAATGACCAAACCCCTTTCCACAGGAGTTGAACAATTTTATACCCTCATCAGCATGTACGGGAGTTCCAGTTCCTTCACATTCTCGATACCTCTTGGTTTGGTTAGTCTTTTAATTTTAGCCCCCGGTATGTATCCAGTCATATCTCACTGTGTTAAATTTGTCTAATGACTAATTACGTTGACCATCTCTTCATGTGTATCTTTGACATATATCTTTTTTTTCTGGTGAGGTATTCAACAGTTTTTTCGACCATTTTGCTCATTTTTAATTGAGTTATTTTTATTCTTATCACAGATTCACATTTCCATTAATGCCATTCTCACTTTCCTTGGGCCTCAAGGACTTCCTTTAACATTTTTGGAGGGCAGACCTATTGGTGATGAATTCTTTCAACTTTATGTGTCTGAAATATCTTTCGTTTATCCTCATTTTAAAATGTTCTTTTCATGGATAAAGAATTGAAAGTTGAAGTACAAGCAACAAAAGGAAAAATAGATAAATTAGACTTAATAGAAACTAGAAGTTTCTATGCTTCAAAGTATATTTCCCAGTAAAAAGACAATACACAGAAGGGAATAATATACTGGTAAACCTTACATCTGATAAAGGCCTAGCATCCAGAACATGCAAGAAACTCCTCAACTCCACCAAGAAAAGGCAAATAATCCAACTTAAGAATGGGTGAAGAACACGAATAGAGATTTCCCCACAGGAAATGCACAAGTAACCAATAAATACATGAAAAGATACTAAGAATTTGTCATCAGAGAAAAGCAAATCAAAACTACTACTACTTCACACACACACTGAGATGGCCCTTATCATCAACATAAAAAATAGCAAATGTTAGCAAGGTTGTGGAGAATTTGGAACCCTCATATATTTCAGGTGAAGTTGTAAGGTGACACAGCTGCTGTGCAAAGTAGTGTGGCAATTTCTTAAAAAGTTAAACATAGATTACCCCATGATTCAGTAATTCCATTCTAAAGTATATATCCAAGAGAATGGAAACACATGTCACACAGCAGAATTATTCATAATGGTTAAAAAGCAGAGACAACCAAAAGTTCATCAACTGGGAAATGCACAAATGTGGTATGTCCACACAATGAAACATTATTCAGCCCCCAGTGGAACAGAGTGCTGATGTGTGTTATAACATTACGCCAAGCAAACAAAGTTCAACACAAAAAGCCACGTATGGCATGATTCCATTGATATAAAATTTCCAGAACAGACAAATCTATGTGAACAGAAAGTAGATTAGTTGTTTCTGGAGAAAAAGAGAGAGGGGAATTGAGAAGTAGGGGGTTTCTTTTGGGGTGTCATAAAGTTTTAGAAGTAGACAACGGTAATGGCTGCATAGAATTCTGAATATGTTAAGACAAACACTAAATTGGTCATTTTAAAATGATTATGATAGTAAAATTAGTTATATGAATTTTATCTAAATAAAGTTATATATATATCTATAATATATATTCACATATAAATGGAATATATATGCGCACATGTATAATTTCTAAGATGACAGTTTTTATTTTAGTACTTGAAAGATTTTGCTCTGATGTCTTCTCATCTAGAGAGAAATTTGTTATTATCCATATCTTCATTTCTCTCTATGTAACATTTATTTTATCTTCATCTTTTCAGATTTTGTTTATCACTGGCTTTGAGCAATTTGATTATGATGTGTTTTGATACAGTTTTCTTTATATTTTTGTGTTTCAGTTCACTGAAATCTTTGGATATGGGAATTTATAGTTTTCATCAACTTGGAAAGTTTTCAGAAATTGTTTATTCAAATTTTTTTTCTGTCTTCCTCTCTTCTTCAAGAATGTCAACTTCAAGAACACATTTATCAGTCTCCTTGAAGTTGCCTCACAAGTTGCTGATTTTGTTTTTCTTTTTATAAAAAGATTTTTTTTTAACTCTATATTTCATTTGGATAATTTCTTCTTGCTATGTATATATAAGTTTACTGATCATTTCTTTTGCAATATCAATCTTCCCTGTATTATTTTCACTGTAGACATTGTAGTCTTGTTTCGGGAAAATGTTTTTTAAATTTTTATTATACATTCCATACCTCTACATAACATTGTGAACACATGGAATAGAGTTACAATGTGTAATAACTGCATGCAGTTCTAATGCTACTGTCTGCGAATTTGAATACCAGTGTCAATTCTGCGAATTTGAATACCAGTGTCAATACCAGTGTCAATTCTGATCATTCTCCTTTTTATCGGTCATGTTTTTCTACCTTTTTGCATGCCTAGCAATCTTTAATTGGACGCCAGACATTATGAATTTTACTTTGTTGGATGTTAGAATTTTTATACATGTATAAATTTTCTTATGTTCTGGATGTAGTTATGTTACTTGGAAACAGTTTTACCCTTTATGGTCTTTCTTTTATGATTCAGGAGGCATATCTAGAACAGTGTTCAGCATACGGCTAATTATTCCCCACGATTGAGGCAAGATCCTTTTACGTATTCTGCTCAGTTCCCTATGAATTATGAGTTACTCCAGTCTGACTGGTGTGAATGGCCATTAGCCCTGGCCCTATGTGAGCTCTGAGTACTGTTTCCTTTAATCTTTTCATATGATTCTTTCCTTGGCCTTGAGTAATAGTTTATTCTTCTCATACTTAACAACACCATAGTCTTCTTTTACTTGTTTTCCACTTTATATACTTGAAGTTACAGCGCATTCTTTTCTGCCTGACTTCCTTCACTTCATACTGTATTTGTGAGATTCAGCCATGTTACTGTATATAACGCCAGTCCTTTTATTTATTTACTTTCTTATATTGCACAGTATGGAGGTACCATAATCTGCTTATCTATTCTATTGTTGAGCATCTATTCTATTTCCAGTGTCACTGCTATGTATATTTTTGTACGTGTCTCTTGGTAAACATTCTCACACATTTCTGTTGCATATAGTAATAAGGACTATAACTGCTGAGTTCTAAGGTACGTATGTGTTAATCTTAGTTCAAATAATTCATAATTTCAGAAGGACTTGCAAAGTTACAGGATCAAGTCAGAGTCCCCCTGCCAGGGCATGGGAGTTATGGTGGGTCTGTGTCTTCACCAACTTTTTCTAGTATCATCTTTCTATTTTCAGGTATTTTGATAGATGTGCAGTGATATCTCATTGTAGTTTTAAAACGTTTCTCTGACGACTATCGTTGAAAACTTTTTTTTTTTTCTTGTTGGGGATTCATTGAGGGTACAATAAGCCAGGTTATACTGATTGCATTTGTTAGGTAAAGTCCCTCTTGCAATCGTGTCTTGCCCCCAAAAGGAAAACTTTTCATATTTAGTTCATCATGTGTATGTTCTCATATGTGAAGTGGCAGTTTAAGTCCTCAGTCTTTTATTCTATTGTGTGTTCTTTTTATTAATAACCTGAAAGAGAAACTTTATCTTGGATATGATGTATCTTATTAGTGTGTGTATATGAAAATATCTTCTACTTTGTGGTGTACTTCTTTACTTTGTTTCGGGGACTAGAAATTTTTAATTATTTAATTTAATTTAATTTATTTCTAATGAAATCAAAGCTGTGTACATTAATGCAATCATGGGGTACAATGTGCTGGTTTCATATACAATTTGAAATATTTTCATTTTAATATGCTCCAACGTACCAAGTTTTACTTTTATGAATAATGTCCTATTTAGGAAATATTTTTTGCTATATATAATGATAAAATATGTTATAGTCAAGACTATTTTTTGTTTTGGATTTAATGTATAGATCTACAATTCAATTGTTTTTTTTTGTTTGTTTGTTTGTTTGGGTTTTTTTTGAGACAGACTCTCACTTTGTTACCTGGGTAGAGTGCCATGCCATCGTAGCTCACAGCAACCTTGGGCTCAAGTGGTCCTCTTGCTTCAGCCTCCTGAGTAGCTGAGACTACAGGTACTTGCCACAATACCTGGCTATTTTTAGAGACAGAGTCTCGCTCTTGCTCAGGCTGGTCTCTTAACTCCTGAGCTCAAGCAACCCTCCCACCCCGACCTCCCAGAATGCTAGGATTGCAGGTGTGAGTTGTTGCGTTCAGCCTGATATTCAGTTGAAATTAACACTTGACACTTATGGCCCTACTGTGGCTTGGCATCACTGAAACAATCATCTTATTTCTACTACATCAGGGTGCTACCTTTGTTCTGAATTCTCATATTTTTGTCTCATTTTCTTATTGATCTCCCACTGCTATATATGCTACTTTTGCATCAACACAGTCATTTAACGATTATACTTTAGATTAGCTCTTGATATATGATATAGTTATATGATAAAGTAAGTTATCTCAGTTTGTTCTTACCTCTTTCTCACAAATGAATTCATTGATCTCAGCCTTTGTTGTTTTCCGTTAATTTCAGAATTAGTTTGTCAAGTTTCATCAGAAGTAGATTTTAAATTAAAATGTATTGAATCAATAGATCAATTCGGGGAGAATTTACAACTGGACGCTTCGTGTCTTTCAACTCACATGCATAATACATTGGATACTCCTCTGCTAATTTAGGTATTCCTTAATTGACTTTTTAGTTTTCTGTGTGTAGTCTTCTAATTAGATTTGTTTCTATGTATTTAAAATATTGATAATATTTAAGTGATTTTTGTCTCTTAAATTTTGTTGCCTAATTACCTTTTGCCATCTTTAGAAATGTAATTAATTTCTTAAATCTGCATTATATCCAGAGTCTTGCTAATTCCAACAATCCTGTCAGTTCTGAGGAGATTTCAATTGATTATTCTCCTTATTATGGACTATGGTTTTCTCCTTTGTATGTCAAACATTGTGAATTTTACATTGTTGGGTCCTGCTCACTTTATATTTCAAATCGTTTTGTACTTATATCAAAATTACCACGAAGTCTCTCTGGCTCTTTAATTTGTCTACCAAATTCTGCTTTTCAATTCTGTTTCCAAAATAATCAGCTCACTTCCTCAGTATGCCTTGTTTAGGTTTGTATAATCTCTGTTTGTTTTTGGTCTTTTTGTCTTCCCAGCCACCTTATAGATAGCTTCTAAAACACATGCCTGTGTCTTATGTATTACGTGCTTATGCACAGGATTGCTAGGAGTAAGCAATCATAGTCTTAATTAGCAATCGTGGACTTGGCACATATGATATACCAGGTGCTAAAAATTTAGTATTTCTAAACGCCACAAAATGTCTTTGAATTAGATAATGCTAGCTTCACTTCACAGGTGAGAAGACTTAAGTCTCAAAAAGTTTCATTTGATTAAGGTCTCATGAGCCATGTGAGAAATGGGTAACATTCTGCCTCACATCTGCTCAGGCCCCAGGCTTATGCTTCTCTAAGCCCCACAGCCGCCTTTTACTGGGTGTATTCTACACCAGAACTACTGCCATTTTTATGTCTTTTCAACTGGACTATAAGCTTTATGAGGTCTTTGAGATCTTTTATGTCCTCTAAACACAGATTGCCTTAGCAGACAATAAATATTGATCAACCAGTTGAATTTTTGTGTAACAATTCCTCCAAATAAGAACAGGCAGGTAGCAGAGGGGTGCTCAGCATGAATAGGCTGGTAAGGCTCTTTAGCTCCAAAATTGTACTCACTGGACAATAGTCCCTTGATGAGAGAAAATAGCTCTAGAGAAATGAGCTAGTAACAATGAGATTATTTTCTCCTTGAAAATATCTTTAGTTCAATAATACGTGGATGTTATATTTTACTGATATCCTCTGAAAAGTCAGGAAATCGGAGGTCATCCCTAAGGTTGTTTCAAAACGAATTCTGTGAGCTTTCAGTCTTCACTTTAGGCAAGGCTGCCGTGGCAGAATGGAAGCATGCATCAAATTGCTGAATAATTCAAACTGAATCTTCCCCTAACCCTATGCACACCACCCAAAAGGAAAAAAAGAAACGGAGCTTTGATGAAAGCAAAAGATTTTTGATCTAGCTTCACATATATTCAGCGGGCTTCACATATATTCTCCATATAATTGTTTAAACTCGTTGCTGTAGTTAAGATCTGGTTATCTCCATTATAGAGCGTAAAGCTTTTTCATCTCTGCATACGACTGCATTAAGGAGATTAGATAAGGTACAAATGAAATGGACATAAATCTGGAGAAGGAGTAGCTATCCTAAGGAAATCTGCGTATTTCCCTCATTTTTAATGGACATGGTAATTTAGATATAATTGCTGCAGGGCCGTGGTGAAGGTGGGGATGGGGTTTGTATGTTATGAATGTAGCTACTTGAAATATTTAAGCAAGGATTTTAAAATATACCCAGATGATTTAGTAATGACTGCATACTGATAAGTAAATCTTGTTAAATAATCACTTTTCTGAACATCCATCCTATAAACAAGATAGAATTTTATTTGATGTTTTCAGCTTTAGTTACTGTGACTAGATGCATTTAATTGTGTGTAGTATATACAAGTCAGCAAATTCAAAATGGTACTGGATGGTCTTTTATAACTGGTTTTTATGAACTCATTTGCTATATTTTTTAAACATTTTATCATTTTGGTTCCCTGCTGCATTTTATGCATATTTTCAAACAAAAGTTGTCTTGACCAACAATCTTTTAAATTAGATCATCTTGTTACCATTCCTATCAATATTGTGAGCAAACACTCTGAACCCTGTTAATATAAATTGATCATTATTACACTTGTGGTGTAAAATTATATTACTATTCATTAAATTCCCTGAAAAGGAAGACCCTAATCCAAGAGACATCTTTCTTTCACATGTAGCTAGAAAATGCCTCCAAATTCTCTTGTCACTTTAATGCTGTGTTCAGAACCTGGTTGTGACTAAAGAAACACAAGGAATGGACATAATTTAATCTATTAAGTGACAAAGCTTTGAAATTACCCACAAAATAGTATTACAGAAGTTCTCAAATACAGCACAGACATATAAAAAAAATCAAGACTAATGCTAATATTTTAATTATTCTGGAAATAGGTTATAAACAAATTGTCTACTTTCTGTCATTTTTAAGATAAAATTTGAGGATTGATTTTTAGAAACAATGTGGTCATTTTTCTAGCATTCATATAACCTTTAATAGATGGATTCTGACTCCTCGTAACACTGATCCATTGCTTAATATTAAGTCGATTCTATTTTCTAAAATAGAAAAGGCACCAATGTGCCTCTGGTATATGGCTTTGTTCTTGTAGGGAATGTGGTATTAAGAAGCCCTGTGGATAAACCCAGGTGTGATAGGAGACTGATTTCTGTGTCAGAGTGGCTTATTGGATCTGTTTCCATGTTTGTTTTCTGGATTCAGTGGCTAATTTGGTTTCTAATCATGCTTTTGACCCCATTTCCAGACTGTTTGTGGTAACAGGAGAAGAAAGGGCCTGCAGTAGGTAATTAAGTCTGCAAAAGCACGGCTGCTTACTTTTCATTGCAGCAGATAATCAGAGTGCTGTTGCTCAAGTGTAAAATGCAGAAATTAATGATCCTATATAATACAGATTAAGGCTTTCATTTTAAAAACTATCAGTGCAGAAGAACAAAGGTTGGAAAAATAGCACAATATTTGGAATTCCAATGTATAATAAAGCTTGCAAATGTTGAAAAGCAGTTTCTGAGTGTGAGACTGATCAAAAATTCACCTTGTGTTCAAAGGTGATTGATTAGTTAAGAACTCAAATATATTACTGCCCCACTGTATCTCTGAAGAGGCACAATTAGACATACTTGTCCGTGTCTTTTTACTCATAACCACGTCCTGTTGTTCATTTGCATGAAAGGGTTAAGCAGCTCATTTTGTACACTGAGCGCCACATAGTAGGTACTCAATAAAAATTACAGGATTTACAGGATTTGAATTTTTAAAAATTCCATTAAGGGATTATAAAGCAGTATTCAAGGGTCAAGAACACACACATATTCTTAAAAAATCACAATGTCATAAAAGTTTCCATATACAGTTTTGATTTACCTGGATTTTTTTTCTGTTAAAGCTCAATAGGCTGTAAAACCACCCTTGCTGTAGTTGGATATCAGTTTACAGAATACAAATTAGGTTTTCAACAAAACGCCAGTGCTTATTGATATAAAACATACTGCCCAAAACTGTATCCATCTCACAACATGAGCCAGTGATTCAGTCTTTAATGCATCCTTCAACATGACCAGTTTAATCAGTGATGGCATCCACTAATTTTCAGGGTTCATTCTTAAGTTACTTAGATTATTTTGATCATATAATTTTCATGTTTATTCACTGTTGGGTTTTTTTTTCAATGAAACTTTTCTATAACATTATTTCTCAGTTCTCACCAATAACACACTGGCTAATCTGACGAACACTTCATTGACTTCATGAGAATGACATTACATTCTTCACATTATATTTAGAAAAACGTAAGCACGGAGTAAAATTAGCAATACAGTTTTTATGGATCAGCCCACATCAGTGCTTTTGACCCCATTCCAAGACTGTCTGTTATAACAAAATGCTGCATTTTGTTCTCTAATTTACATTTTAAACTTACAATTTAAGTTCTTACTGGTTCATATTCAGAAAATAAAGTCACAGTACCCTTGAACTATTATTTTAAAAGGTAAAATGAAGCCTAACATTTCCCACTGAGTGATCCAGAATGGAAGAGGATCCTTCCCTGTTAGCAGTTGGGAGAGCATTTGGTGTGTGGCTCTGGCACCGTTCTCAGCCTGTATTAGAGAAATGGTAAGCACGTGAAGAGCAGCATTTGTTGCATATTGGTAACCATTCTAATCTATTTGTAAAATATGCTCCACGGCATTGTTTTCTAAACAGAGAAGAGTGGAGCTTTGGCATGTGTCCTCCATCAGAGCACTTGCTCCTTAAATGAAAAGAACATGATCGGAAGAAAACCCAGAAGTTACGATAATGAACTCTGCAGCAGAGCACCTGTGCTTTGCAGTTCAATTTTCACATTGGCTGGGCCCCACTCAAGGGTTTAATGTTTAGTCATTGTGACCCATGGAGTAGATTTCAACAAAATCATGTCTTTGAGTTATTTTCAGTAACTACAATGTCATCATCATCAACCACAGGCCCAACACGCGCTGTCCACACGGTGACTCATCACGCTAACATCATGGGGCCGTGCAGCTGTTCACAGCCGGATTGATCTATTCCTTCCCCTATAAATTATGCAGGCAGGTTTTACTTCTTATAGCCTTGCTGAAAGCAAGATTGAAAGTACTGGGGCTATTTTAAAACAAAATGATGCTGTTAAAAGTGGGATACCATACTATTAGACTAGCTAGGTCCTCAGCATGTGTCCCCTCCTGCCATGCTGAGGAAAAATGGGTGGCCCGGTCTGGGGGAAGAAGTCAGGACAGGGCCCCCGGAAGCTGATGCTCTGATGAGGAAGTGACCAGGGGGTCCTGACTCAGGCGACTCCAATAGTTTCTTAGGCTCCATTATACAGCTTTGGCTTTCCTGAAGGATGTTTACACAAAAAGGCTCCCAGTGAATTATTTGTTAATTAATTTTAGTATGTGAAATGATTGCTCTTCCAAAGGCTAGGAAACCCCCAGAACCAGGAGCAGAGTGAGTCTGGATTTGGCCACGTCTGCCTGCAGGGTGGATTGGCGGTAAGAGAGGGCATAGAGGAGAACAGGGAATCATGACATCAAAGTTTACGGATTTAGGAAGAAAAAATATTTCTATTTCCCTCCTTTTCAGTTTATTTCTGTCATTTGGTTTGAGATTCAGGCTCATTTAGCTAGGTACAAGAAAATAAAGAACAAAAGCAACAAGATGAACTATGATGTTGAAAGGTTTTGTTTTTGTTTGTTTTTAATGACCACTGCCCCGATTTTATGTTTTTATATGCAAACATCCCTGTTAGGTGGAAGTTACTGTGTCTGTCTTGTGGCTGAGAACACAGAGAGCTAGAGAGGGTAAGTGATTGGAAAATCTATTCGGCTAATAAATGGAAAACCTAGGATTTTAATGTTCAATTGGAATAAATGAATGGGCACAGATAAAAATGAACTTCTGACTTAGAAAGAAGCAGCATGGTGGAAATCAATGTCAGGTTTTGCTGACACTTTTAATCATTCTTCCCCCCAAGGCAAAGGCCACTTACCATCTGTGGCAAGTGTGATTTATCCTGAATAAACCTCTGATTCTAGCCCCACGTCTTCTCTCTCAACCATGTTCCTGCTTCCATCCATCTCACACTGTGGGTTCAAGCAAAAGATGAATCTTGTTTTCTTCTTTCCTTTCTTTTCTTGTTTAAGCCTCTATCCAAAACGAAACTTTATGGATTACTTATTCTTTACTATATGACATTCAGTCAAAGACACCCCAAATTGGATACAGAATCCAGGCCTTCTTATCTGTCAGTAGGGTTAAATAGAACTGGTTTTATTAAATAATCAAGTATGTTATAAATAACTGAAATATTTCTACCTGAGGGATGATAGGCATTTCAACAGCTCAGAATGAATATATCACACATAGGTGACTACTCTTGTAAGAATTACATTTTTAATGAAATTATCATAATACACCAGTATAAACAATAATATTTAGTAAGACCTTTTAAAGCCACTTATAATATTAAGGGTGATTTCAGATGCTGACCTCATCCTGTATATCAACATAAACTCCATAAATTAAAAAAGTCATAACGTAGAAATGGTTGAAGGAAACACTGAGATATTCATGAAACTACTGAAAAGTTTATTCTGAACTAAAGAAATTAGAAAGTACATAAATAAGCATAAATGCCAAAGATTAATATGTATTGGCGTTTAACGGATCATGGTTAGTCCTACAAACTTGCATGTGTTACCTCATTCAATATTCACATCCTTCACAATGAAAATAATGTTATTATTCTCACTTTACAAATGAGATTAAAAAAATAACTAAGAAAGGTTATCAGTGCAATGTTAAATGGTTCATTTCAACATCCATATACATCCCTGCCGATTCCAAACCCAGTGCCCTTTAACACTACTTCGTATAGAAATATTTCATGTAGTAAATATTAATGACCTCAATGTAACAAAGGTAATGAGGTAACCTGATAACTCATTTAAAATATTTCATCCCCTAAGAAATAAGCTACTACCTTAAGGGAAAAAATGAAATTTATTGTCTTTCTTTTTCCAACCTGTCCTCATGTCACCCAGAATCCCACCCATTTTTTGTAGTAATAAAACTAGGGCAACCATCCCTCTGTTGGTTTCTGAGATTAGGACATGGTTTATTCCCTTTCAGCAAATGTATGGCCTCGTCAATTTGGAGTTGGCAATTCCCCAATAAGAGAGCAAGAGCTATCGTGGTTGGCAGGGTTGCACATTAAGAGATCTCGTCCCAGATCAGCCAGGTAATGATACAAACTAAAGAATAAATATATACAAATGTAGAGTGGTGGTGAGAAGGCCAGGTGCTAAGGCATTCTAGGAATGGTGTTTTTTAATAAATCTGTTGCGTCAGAGGAAGACATCCAGGCAATGGGACTAGGAGAAAATTATGCCTTGATCCTATGGAAGCCACAGGATAAATGTTCATTGATGCTGAAAATTAGTCTAGGAGCAGAATGAATCAACCAGCCGTCCAGCTAGCATGAGGACAAGGAGATTTAACAAGCAGCAAATGAACAGAGAACAGGCCTAGTAGGAGCACTACGGTGGGATGGCTCTCTTCACACTTAAGAAAGAATGAACAGCAAGAAACAACAGAAGCTCTTGAAACAAAACAAAAAACTCTTTCAAAACAAGGAAAAGGGCCAGTTATTGTAGAAGCTCGTGGACTCTCAGGACTCTTGTGGGGGATAGCACATAAGACAGTTAACTGCTGGACAAAATTAGGGAAGATTTTCAGGTGACAGGAAGGAGCATTTAAAGCATTTCTCTCTTTTCATCTTCCGAAGTTCAGAGTGGCTGTATCAGGATTTGCATTTGAGTTCTATACCTCAAAAAAAGATGGAAAAATCTGCCCAGCGAAAGCTAAGCTGGATGTGGGTTTTGATATCCATAAATAAAGTCCTGCACTTGGCACTGTCAAGGGGAAGTCTGCTCCTGCCTGCTCATAAAAACATGAAACCCACAGGTGGATGTCCCCAGACCAATGCACAGACCTCTGTCTCAGCTCTGCCGCTCTGGAGAGAGCTCACCTTCCACCCATGCAGAAGAAACCCTTGACCACCACCTATACTATCCAATTTAGCTATTCATTTCCAAATCTGTGTGGATTTTCAAGCATTTTAGGATTAACACAGGCTGTCATTTTGCAACAAGAGCCAGAAATGTAGATTTTAATGTGAAATTGCCTAGTTTCAAATGTTTGCAATTCAATAATTTTTTAAAACTTATATAGCCCTCAAACATCTTTGGACAAGATCCAACATTCTCATCGAGTTTGTGACTGCTGAAATTTAAAAGAAAAACAAAAAAAAATGGAAAAAGACAAAAATCCAGAGTGCCCATATGTGACTGATGAGTGGAATTCCAGAAAGAAATGGTAGCTCACAATTACATAAAGTGCTGTGTGTTTGCTACATGACCCTTACACCTTACTGGGCTAAAGTGTAGGTCGGAGTTCTAAGTGTTGGGTGTACATTATGCCTTCCTTCTGTAGTCCTCATAAAGATCCCAGGACTTAAGTACTATGACGTGTCCATTTTACAAATGAGAAAACTAATTTAAAGAAAGGTTAAGTAAACTGTCTGAAATCTCGTATCTTAAAAGGGTAGATATAGGATTTGAACTTAGTCTCTATTCACAACCTGTGCTCCTAACTTCTTCACTGATACACGTCAAAGGGAAAAGAAAAAGCAAATATCGTACACAAAAACTATATAGATGGGTGGCGCCTGTGGCTCAAAGGAGTAGGTCACCAGCCCTGTATGCCAGAGGTGGCGGGTTCAAACCCAGCCCCAGCCAAAAACTGCAAAAAAAAAAAAAAAAAAAAAAAATCCAAAAAACTACATAGATAATATTTCACAGAGTCAAAGAAAAACAAGAGCTTTAATAACAAATATCTTTCAAAATCTGAAGTTAAAAAGACACAAAGCTAGACATGCACTTAGGAAATTTCACAATAGTGAAGATAAAAAAATTATTCAAAGTTTCCAGAAAGGAAAAGTGAAGGCGTGACCATCAGGTTAGCATCAAACATCTCATTAAACTGTAATAAAATAAAACCTGGCAGGCTGCAATCAATAAAGTTGAAGATAAATGTTTTAAATATGGAATTCACAGTTGGAAGATAAATGTTTTAAATATGAAATTCTATTTTATACCCATCTACCAACCTAAATTATCCATTTCTTCTCATTCTGAAAAACAAAAGAAAAATCAAAGAAGAAACTTCTTGGAGATATGCTCCAAAAAAAAAAAAAAAAGCAAAAAGCGTAAATACATCCAAAAAAGATCATGATACTCTAATCCAGCCGGTAGTAGTCACGTGCAGTAGTAGTCCATGTGCACGGTAGTCCCAGATACGTGGGAGGCTAAAGAAGGAAGCTTGAGTCCAGGAGTTCCAGGCAAGTGTGAGTAACTTAATGAAGGTCCATCTCTAAAAATAAAATTAAAGAAAAAAAAAAAAAAAAAGAGCAAAGCATGGGCTGCATGAAAAAAAAAGTTGGAACTACTCTAGTACGAAAACAATTCCCAAGAATATTAGTCTATATGAATGAACTCAAAAGCAATTGATTCAAATTAAAGTTGAATGTCAAAGTCTTCGTATGAATATTTTTTTCCAAGAAAAATTTATTTTCATTTAAAATATCATATGAAGAAAAAGCTGAAAGATCGCTGGGAGATGGTAAAGAAAGTACATACTTTTTCTGTTGATGGCAAAAAAGAAAATTAGAAATGCCTGGGGGTGGGAATTGTTCAATAACATTACGTTCTGAATGTGAAGTTAATGAGCAGGTGGCAGGATACTGAACCACTGGTGGTCAGCAAAAAAATGATTCCACTTGAACTGATGGCTTGAAAAGTGTTCTTTTTCAAACAACAAATATATAAAAACACGGAATTACATTTATTCTGTATAGATTCAGCAGGAGCTTTGTTCTCTGCAGAGTCATACTTATATAACAACTCTGATTTATGAAATAAAATAGAAAGGTTCAAATATATTTTTTAGCATCATGAATGAATGATTTAGAAAAAAAAAAACTAATTCTGTAACTAACAAATTGTGGGGATGATTTCTGTGAGTTGGAAGAGCAGATATGCTTTAAAATTTGAAAACATAAAATCCACAGTGAGAACAATATTATTGAGAATGATGGAGGTGGCTGCCAGAGGAACTTAATTCACAGAGGTGATTGGGGATGAAGGCTCTGAGGCCTCTGCAGGATCGAAGCTTTACTTTCCCTTTATACATTGTGGATTTTAATTTTTTTTTTTTTTTTTGGTGGTGTACAGGCTTTACTTTTATCATAAGAAATAATTTCTTTTTAAAGGAGAAACTGATTGCCTAGAGAATTTTCAATAAAATATCCAGCTTACAAATCTCAGGAAAGATAAAAATTGAAAAGGTATTTTCAGGAATTATTTTCCCAGCATTATATTCACACATGTATTCTTAAAAAATATGAAATGGTATCATAAAATACAATACAAAGTTCCATTAAATCAACAGAATTAAAGATCAATATATAATAGGAACCAAGTTTTGTAGAAAATATTTAGAAAACTGTGTGACATTAGGTTGTGCCTCCCTTTGACTACGAGCCGCTGTAGTACCAGAGTGACCTCACTCAAATACGAGGTGACTGTGACAGCTTTGGGCCTTTCACTGATCTCTTTAGACCTCTTTATCATGCCCTGATTATACACCGCCTGACTTCTTCTGCAAGCCCTCACACACCACTAGCTTTGTGAGAAGGAGCTGTTTGCCATGCCTTGCACATCCCAGGTGCTCAGGAGCCTTGTCCCTGCTCTCTGCCTGAAATTTCAACTTCTCTTGTTCCTCTCCAGACCTTAAACCTCAAGCATGTGCAGCCATCCTTAAAAATCAATGCTTTTAATGATCATTATAGGATACTTTCCCCAAAAGGGAAGTTCCCATTTCTCTACTTCCTGTGCAAACCTGCCATGGCAGCCACTATGGACGAGAGGTTTGTGTCTTCCCCAAATTTTAACACCCGGTGTATTAGAATGGGGGCCTTAGGGAAGTAATTAGGTCCTGAGGGTGGAGCGCTCAGAAATGGCATTAATTTCTTGTAATAAGTGCCCCCAGAGAGCTGGCTGAACCTCTGCCCACCACGTGAGGATGCCATAGGTCAGCAGGCTGCAGCTCAGAAGAGGGCCCTCCACAGAGTCCAGTTGTGCTGACACCACCATCACAAAGCTCATAAGAGGGCCCTCCATGGAGTCCAGTCGGGCTGACACCACCATCACAAAGCTCATAAGAGGGACCTCTGCAGAATCCAGTCGTGCTGACGTCGCCATCATGGAACTTTCAGACTGAATAAGATAGCACCTATACAATGCTATCGAACTTTCTTGGTGTGTACCTATTTTACTAATTAAAAAAAATACTATAGAATATTGAAGATCAAAAACCATGTTTTATTCATTTTTGCATTGTAGAATATAGCAGCCTAGTACCTAGCAGGTATTTTTCATTCAATTTTTTAAAGGAATAAATAAAACAAACTATAAATAAAGTACTGTACAACTATTAACATAAACTTTTAAAATATGAGATTGTTATAATACATAGAAACTATTATAGAGCAGGATATAAAATTGTATGTATATCATGCATATAATTTTGAAAATATATGTACTGCAAATAAAGCCTGGAAGAAAACATGCACAAATTTCTAGTTTGTTCATTAAGATATTGAAATGAGAAGTGATTAATTCTCTCTCTTCCTCTCCCTGTCTCTCCCGTTTCCTTTCCAAATGTTGTGTCAAATGTTCAAATTTCTTTTATAAACATATACATACACATTTACTTTGGAATATATATTCACATACATGTATATTATATATAAAGAGATAGCTTTTCTTTAAGAGGCATCTTCACATGTGATTCTCAAGGGTCTATCTCTGGTTTTATATGTGTCTTTGTTTCACAAAAACTTAGATATATGATCCTAAGAAATGCTTCTTCATAAAGACAAAGTGAGAAATGGTCAAGGATGGTAGCAAAACTACACTGAGTTAATTATACCCGTCTTCAAAATCAGATTATTGATTCCTCATCTCTGTGTTTTCTATTCCACCCTCTAGCCTTCCCAGGCACCACCCAAACTAAACATTTTTATAACTCTCTTTCCAAATATTTCCCCTTAGTTTTTCCCTAAATATTTTTCAGAGCAATTCCTTATTCTGTAATAATGAATTTTTATAGCTCCTATCTGGTTCAATTATAGGGCAATAAATCTGGTACACATTTGAAAATCATGGTCAAAATGAGATACAGGGCTTAATAGAGTATCCACTCCAGCAGGACGAAATACCAACAAAGGCCTTGGACAGAATTCCTTATCTACGTGTGAAGGCAGAGTGTTGCCTAAGAAGTAGTATCTTCTGAATAGGGCCTCCCAACTCCCAGGCCTCAAGCAACTCAAAGACCAGAACATATGTGAGTCACTGCTACATCCTGTGTGCCGAGCACAAAGAAATCCCTCAATTAAAACATGTTGGGTGGTGTAAATGACCAATGCAGAGAGAAAGCAGAGCTTTGTGAGATACAGTGGGAGAATCACATCAATAAAAGAGTATAGCTTAGAAAAATAAAATGACTGCTCTCTGGCCTGGCACAGCGACTCACACCTGTAATCCCAGCACTCTGGGAGGCTGAGGCAGGAGGATCCCTTAGCTCTGGAGTTCAAGACCAGGCTGGGCAAGCAGAGATCCTGTCTCTACCAAAAGTAGAAAACTAGCCGACAGGCACCTGTATTTTCAGCTAATTGAGTATCTGAGGCAAGAAATCACTTGAACCTATGAGTTGAGGTTGCTGTGAGCGAGGCTGGTGCCATAGAGTGAGACTCTGCTCACAAAAACAAAAAAAAAAAAGAAGGGGGGTGGTGCCTGTGGCTTAAGGAGTGAGCGCCAGCCCCATATGCTGGAGGTGGCGGGTTTAAACCAGCCCTGACCACAAATTGAAACCAAAAAAAAAAATATATATATATTGATTTCTATTTTGGTATTAACTTTAGGGGGAATGGGAATGGAAGGTTAGAGGAAGCTAGCTGGGGACCAGATTATGCTCAGCACTTCAATTTTTATAGGTAGTCCTTATTACCTGACAGATTAATGATTAAAAGGATAAACACTGATGCCAAAATACCTAAATTTGAGTCCTGGTTCGCAACTGTACAACTGTGTGAGACATTTCTATTTTTCAGTTTCATCAACTAATAATTTTGGAGTGATATTAATAGACCTACTTGATAGAGTGGTTGTATCAATATAGAAAAACCTTAACACAGAAACTGCTACATAATAAACACTTTCTAGTGTGATTTTAGAAATCATTATTAGTTAAGTGTTCTATTATCCCTTTGAGGTGGGTATTACTCTCACCATTTTGCCTCTGAGAAATTCTGAAACTAAAAACATGAACTTGTCATGTGTTACAGAGTAAAACTAGTCCCAAACTCAAACCGTGGAGCTTTTGATCACATATCACACACAAACGATGCTTTTTAGAGAACACTCTTTTCAGAAGGCAAAAGAAAAAACGGGTATATTATCTTTAAATCTTGGCAACCTAAAATCCTAAGAGAAGATGCTTTTTCATGTAAGCTGAATTTTAACTTCTGTAAACACAAGTTTCTTTTGGTCTCAGTTATCTGATAGTCAACAACATGTACTCAATACATGTATAATATATTTTGATTTTTATAACTCGAGCTTGTAATTATTCCTATCAGTGATTGTCCAGAACTATAATAGCCCATGCTCTCATGCCCTCAAGAGTTCCACAGAGATGTTTTTCCTTCATTCAATGCAGGCTTTGGCCTGCATTCATTCAAGTTTCTGTGTCCGTAGTTTTGTCCTTTCACTGTCCTCTCTGTTCTGAGTGACAGCCTTTAACAGTCTCTGTGGGCAGTGAGCAAGCTGACAGCAGCGTCTTTCTCTTGATAATTTTTAGTCTAATCATACATGGAGTTGATAGAAATAAGTATATATAGACAAGGCTGACTATAATCAAAGACAGTGCCTCACAAAAGTAAGCAGAATTTGAACAAAGGCCTGAAGGATATAATTAGAGTAAAATCTACTCTGTTTCTGTAAATGTGGATAACATCTCTGGCTCCCCAGAGGTCATTTGCTCACCCACTTGTGTTCCTCTGTGTGGTTAGGGTATGTGTTAATGTTTTTAAAGTTCATTCAGCTATATAACAAAGTGAACTTGCCATCTTTAGAAGATGGAGATTTATACAGAACAACTATTTTGAAGCAAGAGGTCTGTGACAAACCACAACTTTGATCCCGAGATGTCTTTGTCATGATAGTCTACAAAGTCAAGTGCGATCAAGACATTGAATAAGAAGTTTGTCTTTTTCACACATTTTACTTGTATTTTTTCCATCTGCAATAGACTCATTAGGAAGCTGAAACTATTATTTCAGGCAATCAATTATCTCAGAACAATTCTTTAAATATGCTCACCCCAAAACATAAAATGTAATACACACAATAAAATAGTATAATTTTTCTTACAATACAATCTAATCTTTAATTAAAAGAGAAAATGGTGTTTGAATTCCTCTAAATTCTCTTCCCAAATATTTTAAGGCTCATTATCAACTTATTGGATATTGGCTAAATTCCAAAATCTGTGAAGTTGAGATGCATTCGGAACAATAAAGTTTCTCTTCCCTTAACTTCATCTAATCTACTTCTCAGATTTTCATTTGTCAATATTCTAGGCAGGCAGAAGAAAAAACAATGTGACATATTTAAATATTGTTAATACTGGTAATCAATATGTATCTATGTTTAGCGGTAGTCCCGAATTTGTTTTCAGTCTTGATGATTTTATTTTGATGGAGTAATTTTTCTCAGACTGTGTTTCTATGATATCATAATTCTGTCCCCAAACTTTTATGAACTTTAAATTGTTTGTATTTTTGCGTAAAAATTTCTCTCCATAATCTTGGGGAAGCTCTTTCACAAATGTTTACTTGTGTAACAGTCTTAACATCCTCATCCCAATGTCTTAATTTTTATGAAAATCTTTACTATCATATTACTAATTTGCTTGTTCTTATGCTTATATTGCTAGTTCCTTATTTATTGCCTTTGCATATTAATTATTCCCTCACTATAATATTACATCTTCTTTCTTTATTCTGTTAACCCAAATTTCTTTTTTTCTTTCTTTCTTTTTTTGTATCCTCCAGAAGTCTTCTTGGTTTGACTTCACCTGCTTTTTTATCTATTTTATGTGACTATGGATTATTTATAGCATTTGTGTTGTTGAATATGTTTTCTTTTAACTTTTCTTTTGTCTTTTTCACAAATACATGGTCTAGTTTTCAAAAGAGAAAGATAAATCATGAAGCCACTGTTATTCTTTTCATATTTATCTTTTTTGGCCACAGGTATTCTCGAAATTTTACATTTTTAGTATACATGATTGCCTAACTAATAATAGAGAAGCTTGGGAGAAAATAAAAATGGTAAAATTTCATTGTACATTTTATAAAATTCCCAATTTTATTATTTTTTAGGTATTTGACTATAATTTATGAATGGCAGAGCTGCAACACAGGTCACTGGTTCATCTAATTTTATAAATAAGGACACTTAGGCTTAAAAAGTTAAGAAACTAATCCAAGGTCAACTAGCTAGTCAATAAGGACGGAAATCTGGTCTTTTGTCTTTCACTGCATGGCTGTGGTGCCCTAAAACAGGTTGCCAACCCCCATTAAAGAGCACTCTCTCCCTGGAAGGTGCATTTTAGCAATCCGTTCTGTTGTGCCTGAGGTTTGGATAAACCAGAGGATCACATTCACACATTCAAAGACGTCTGTGCTAGGACAGAGAGATGTTAAGTGGCTGACCAAGGTCGCAGAACACATCTGCAAAGGACCTGAAATAGAACAGGGCTCTACTATTTTTACTTCTCAACATTATCTCCTGAACTACTCTGCCCTTGTGAGAACAAACTCTGCCTTCACCAGAGGGCCAGTAGCTCCCTAATGGTAAGGAGCTACTGCCCTTCTGCCCACTTAGGAGGCACATTAACTCTTCCAGGCTGATGGGTGTCACTATTTTGAAATAATCTGTTTCTAGGCCATTGGCTGCAATGATAGAAAGCCACTCTAAATAGTTCCCAGTTGCCCGAGAGCGAAGGCACCTTCCCCACTGGTGTACTTACTGCAAAGCTTAGGGATGCCCTGACACTCTTTTCACCTCGCAGAACATTTAAACATTTATTAAGGTTTTCTGGCCCAGCCTAGTACCACATCAGATTGTTTTTGAGCTTATTTTAACTTTGGAGGTCTCCTCTCTGCTTTCAGAGATTCCCCCCTCCATCCCTTGGCCACTGCCATGTATCTAAGTCCTCAGGGACCCAGAGTCCCAGACGGCCTCCAGGTCTTCATGATGCTGTAGCCCCAACATTTATACTCTCTGGTTAAGATTTTGCTTTCTTGGTTCCAAACTCCTCCTTCCACTGTAATAAAATGTTTCAATATTCAGTCCCGGTTCCTGAGGGGTTTACAATGACCAGTTTTTCTTAAGGGGAAAGATAACTTACATTATGTTGTTAATAGTCAGTAGTGAATTTGTGTATAATATGTAGGACATGCTTTAAAACTAAGCATTTTATTTTGTTAGATCAAGAAATGCACTGTAATAATAAGAAATTCAAAAAGTAGGAAAGATAATACAGAGAAATGTTAAGTTTCCCTTTCTGGTATGATCCGAAGAGTCCAGTTCCCTTTCCTTGGGACAACCTCTCTGATTAATTATGTGTATTTTTTCACATGATCTGTAAATATACTCATATATTTGTGCATGTGTGTTTATGGATATATATACATATTTGCACAAATATTAGCTTATTAGACACACTGTTCTACACCTTGCGAAAAATATGAATTGGAGACCATTCTACTTCAATGCATATAATATAAAACAGTAGCATTCTTTACTAACAGATATGTAGTTTTCCATTGTAGATATGTAGCATAATTTAATAAGTTCTCTAGGGATAGAAATTTAGGGATTTTTTTCTCTAATCTTTTGTTATTACTAATAATGCTATGGTATTTTTAAAAATCAGCCTCTATGCATATGTATAAGTACGTCTGTATAATAAATTCCTAGAAATGGAATTGCTGCAACAAAAGATATATGCATTTATTGTAATATTGATGTATATGATTAAATAGCCATCCCCAGAGTCTGTAATAATTTATATTCCCTCCACAATATATCATGTTATCACTTTTCAGTATTGGCCAGTAGACCAATATCTGATAGCAGATATTTACCATCAATATTCAGCTAGAGTGAGTGAGAATCATGGATGCCTGTCTTTTTCTTCTTTTCTTTTCTTTCTTTCCTCCTCTCTCTCTTTCTGTCATCCTTTTCCTCTCCCTCTCACACTCCGTTTCACATTTTTGAATTGTTGTATTTGAATCCTAGGAGTATCAGTAAGCAAAAAATGCCCTAAAGGCTCTCCTTTCACTACAAAAAAAAAAAAAAAAAAAAAAAAAAACAGAAGAAGAAGAAGAAGAAAGAAAGAAAAGGAAAGAAATAGGATCTGCCAATCTTTTCCAATAAGAAGAGAAGAAAAAATACCCAGCCCAACATAAAAGTCTTTATAGCCTCATAAACCACAGTACCACCCAAGATGTTAACAAGCTGGCATGTTTTGAGCATCAAAGATAGAGAGGAAACTGTGTTTACATGTTTGGCACAAAAACTAATGAGGAAAGTCAATTGGCCCTTTGTCTTGAGGGTCTGAAGCGCTGAGCTCTAATGTTCGGTTTCTTCGTTGGCACTTGTTCAAGTAATCACTCGTGGCCTGACAAAGCCGCACTTGTGTTTTATTAGTGGCCATGCTGAACCCTCCCGCTTGGGCTGTGTCGTCTCTCAATAGAGTGCTGCAGCAGAGGGCACACTTATTTGAAAACACTAAATCAGAGCATGATGATCTTTGCTCAACCAGAGCAACCCGGAGAACAACGCAAAATGTTCAGAGTACTGATTCATTCGTTGGGGGAGGGGGTGCGGTGAGAACAGGGGGAGGTAGGACTAGTGCCTGTAATTTGGAAATGTTAGTGATAAGACCTGGTTTGTAAAAGCAATCCTTTCCCCTTCTAATAACGGTGCTACATTAACATCTGAACCTGCCATAATGCATCACATGGCACAAGCCGGGAGGGCCTGGACTCAGCCTGCAATGGCAGGAATTGTCAAGGTGACCCCAGAGGTCTTTTCTTTCTGGATTGCTCAGGTGTCATAAAAGAGTAATCATGCTACTCTGAGAGGAAGCTGACTTTGTCTTTGCAAATATAGTTTGGTAGAAAGGAAAAGTTTGCAAAGTATGTCAAAGCCTAGTCTTTGTAACTTTTCCCATCTGGTTGCTGTTTTAACCTCCTTCCCCCCTTGCTTCTTCCTTCTCATCCTTTCTTTTATTAATATTTTTCCTTCCATTTAGCAATGGGAATGCTTTGGCCCATCCTGAAATTTTTATCTGCACAACTGAACAAGTATCCAAACATTTGGCTGCTAATTTCAAAGTTCTGAACCAGAAGCAAGGACTCCAAAATCTGGTTGCAAACAACATTTTTAAGTGACAGTTTTGGCAGTCTTACCTACAGATCCAGTAAAAATAAAACCTAGAACAGTTTGTTCTTAAACTATTTCTAGTACCAGTTCTGGGAAGAAAGTACTAAACTACACATAATTAAATTTATTTTTTTTTTTAAGTGACTGAAATTTTTACATGTTCAAAATGAGAATTTGGGGTAGGTTAAGATATATTCCTGCCTTTGCCAAATCCCTGAAGTTCTCTCTGGCTGTGTGCCTCGCATCAGATCTTTTTATGAAGGGTGTAAGTGTACATTCCATGGATTCACTGCCACTGAATAAGTCACAGCGATGCGTCCATGGAGAAAACGAGAAAATTCTAAGTGAGACTTATTAGTCAGGAAATCCCACGATGAAGAAGTTAAAAGTTTAGAATATACAGAATTTATTTGCTAAAGCGTCCAATTTATCTGACAAACTGTCCAAGAGGCAGCCTTTTCTTTGCAAATTACTGCTTACTTATTGCTTAGTTTTTAAAATAAAGACAAAACTGGACACAGAAACGCTCTTTTAGTTTTATAATTGTGTAGCACATTTTATATAAGCTTCTCAAACTTTCATGTTCCTACAGAAAAGAAAGCATTCATTTTACATGTGGGTAAAGTGATTCCAAATTCCTGTTCTTGTTAATAATATTCACTTTTGTAAACAATCACAATATGGCAGAAGCAGAAATGACCTGTTGGTGGTAGAATAAGTAAACACATGGAAGCTTTCTAGAAAAAAAACAGTTTTGTAAAGAAAAAAAACCAAGTTACAGGTTTTACTTGTTTGCTTTTTTGGTTTTCTCCCCCTAAAGGTTTCTGGCCTTTGAAATCCACCCACAGTGATGACAAGTGAAGTCCTATATGCAAAGTCGAAAGCACTTTGTGGAAGGAGGAGTGCAGTATGTTTAAACAGGATTTGGTTTTCCTAACAGCAGTTCTATTCTTGGGATCGAGATCCAGTGGGAAGAGGAAAGCCTCAACCGCTCCCTGATACCCGCGGCTCTCTCATCTGCCTGTGTGCTTCCACCCTGCACACGCACCCAATATTGTTTCTTCCCGCAGGATCCTGCTGCAGGGTCAGCTCCCAGTGGAGCTCCCATAGCTATGAATGGAGCAAGAGGGTGGGGGAGGGGAGTGTAAATGAGGAGCTTCGTGGTCATCAGCTATTTCTCCACGGAGGAGCTGTCCACAGCCTGCAATCAGGATGTGCTCCTGCTGCAGAAGTGCTATTTCCCTCCATCCACACTCCATCCCTATACAGGGAGGCCTGCAAGAGTGAGGCATGCAGGGCGTCCTGGCATCCTCCCCTGCACTCCACCTTCTGGGCATGATTCATTCAGAATCTATCCAAGTAAAAGTTAAAATGCTAACCACCATCACAGATTAAGACCTCTTAAGGAAAGATTTTTTTCCCATTATAAAATATATACCCTGCTCATAAACCATTTACAGTTTAAATCACACAGTATATAATTTAAAATGACCTAATACATTTTTTTTTGCCAGCTAGAGTGGTATAAATCTATATATGCATACATATTAGCCCCTTCTAAAATATATCAGACATATTATAGTTACTATAGTTTAGAACATACTCGTTCATGTATATCACAGTGTATATTACATATTATGATATATATTCATATATATATATGTGTATGTATGTCATTACGATCAGTTCTTTGTGTAAACACAATGGGCCTCAAAATTGCTTAGACAGTGAGGAACTCTTACATATGCAATGCTTTTAAGTAACAGATGATGGGCCTTCACTCCCCAAATGTAGGGGAAGGACCAAAGCCAACCAAAGAGAGCAGCAACAAAAGTGTAATGACGACGGACAATGCCAGGTTCACAGCAGAACCACATCTCGCAGAATAAAAAGGATGCCTTTCCCTTTAACATTCCTCTCTTGACACAGCCTCTATATTACCCACCTACGGAATCCCCAAGAATGACAATACTTAAGACTGATGCATTACAATAGTGAGATAAGGGTGATGCATTTCAACAGTGAGCCCGGTGATAAGGTCTTCACCTATGCAGAGGACTGAATAGGTAGCACTAAGACTAAGCCAAAGGTGAAGAGAGGGGACCTTGGGCAATTTCATAAATTCATAAAGCATTTTCATAAATTGTTCAGATTACAAAATAAAAGTTGCTTGGAGTAAAGCCCCATGTCTGAGTAGCACTAGGAAGGTTGACCACAAATGGTAATGAAAGAGAAAACAATTATCCTCTTCTAAACATATTTTCACAGTGACATAAAGAGTGATCTTGTTTAAATGGCTTTTTTTGGTATTAAATATTCATCGTAGTTAGAATAAAACCAGAAACCCCTGATGTACACACTACAAACCGTAGGCTGTGCACATTGGAGATATCAGAGATTTAATAACACCGTGTCACCGTGTGTTTTCTTTGAGGACCGCTGATGTCTTGCCTCTCTATCGCTTTAAAGACACTGGAGGTGAACAAAAATCCGAAGTATGAGATTCCATTGAAACAGAGACTACAGACACTGATAGTGTCTTTTTTTATATACAAATAAGATTTGCACATTAATTTCTAAAATGTGATAAGTCTTTAATGAGAACTAATGAATTTCATTCAACATTTGTTAGAATACTAACCAAAAATATCTATTGTTTAGTTTCCAATAAAAATTGCTTAAAGATAAAAATAAAATTGCTATTACACTAGCTTGAAGGAAAAGAATATCATGCTTAAAGAAGTTGGCCACTGAGGGCTATCGATATTAGCATTTTCTGGAAGCGTGTAGGCTATTTCATCTAAAAAACATTGAAGTTAAAAAATTTAACAGAGGCTAAGCTTTCATATAACCTCAGTTGTTTAAAAATAGTTACAAGAATAATGCTACCATTCTTGTAAAAATATTAGAAATGACAATGTGTTCCTCATAACTAATTTTGACATATTTATGAACTGTGAGTTTTCTCAATAAAAATTCTGAGATTTTCATTAAAATTTAAAGTCTGTAAATAATAAATCATGACATATTTTACTTTTTAAAACAGAAGAATGATAATAAACATTTATTATTTCTTTCGATAAATTCCGCCTAAAGTCATCAATATTGTTTCATTGTGATACCCAAAGAGTAGCAGTAAATTTCTCTCCAGGATCTCTGTCCTGTTTTACTGTGTGCAAGTGTATTTTGAACTTGAACTATTTATTTATTTTTGAAAATGAGGCTATTTTATAGCTATTCATACTCTTACCACTTACAGATTAATTTTTAAGTTAAAAGATGTACTGTAATTGGGTACATGTGTCATCATTTCTTTATATGTTCTATTTTTCTCTATCAAACAAAGCTGTTTGAGTGTTAGGCTGTGCACAAAGCAGAAGATCTGCTTGGCAAATGGTTTAGGACTTCTGTTACTTTGAAATTATAAATACAAACAAATAGGAAAAAAAAATGACGGCACATGTATTTCTAAAACTATTCAGAGTGATGATCCGCAGTCTGGTTGACTGATGGCTCTCAGAAAGTATGACTTTAACGTTACTGAGTCCTTCCCTTAATTGAAGAGCTGATGTTTTAATACAGATCTTGATGACCTAACTCTGTTATCTCCACATGGCACAATTTTTGACCTTCAGAATTATTCATAAACCTCCAATGTACTCCTATGTTTTAAGTATGTCTTTGATGTCTCTGACGAGATACAATGTTTACACAGATTCTCTCTGCATGAATTGGGTCATAAAACTACCCCACAAAGTCCTCAAACCAAAGCAAAAAGAATTTATATATGAATTTATAAATGTACTTATATATTTAGAACACATACGTGATCCAGCCAGGCTCTTCAAGACCAATAAATAAGTTTAATTCAGAATTTTAAGAACTAGTAAGTGTAGTAATAATTTAACTTAATTTTTTCTAGGTTGACTTTAAGTATTGAATATAATGTTTCTCTAGAAACCGTAAGGCCCTTACTAAAAAATCCAAGAGGTCATTTTCAACCATGTAAACGGACAATAGATATTTCTGTCTCTAATTTTCAACATTTCTAAGGGTTCTACTGAGAGGTGTGATAATTCAAATGGACCAAAGCTCCAAGCCAGGCTTCTGCAGAGAAAATCTGAGCCCTGTGAGTTTGATTAAGCCAGCTAATTTTCAGTCAAACAAGCTAATTTCCAGACAGATTCTTCTGATGTTTTCCCTCTGTTTGTAATTTGCATCATTAAATAGCTCGGTGTTTCAAAGCAGACACAGCACGAAGGTCATGGGGCTCTGTGTTAAATAGCAACCACCTCGACTTTTTTTAAGGAAGGAACAGAGAGCAGCTGACCCTGTTGTGGCATGATTTTCTTTTTTTCTTAGTGGGAAGAGGCTGAAAGTGTCTTATGGATCACAGAAATTTGCTTTGGTTTGGAGAACAGCTTTTCTCAGCGCCTTTGTGCTCCAGAAAGCAGCCTGGGATCACAGGTGGCCTCGGTTATCAAGATTTTCTTTCTTTTTTCTTTTTTTTTTTAATGGTGTCCCCCTCTCATGCCTAGAACAGCAGGACCTCTTCCTAATACGACTATCTCATTTTAACTGACACAGAATCCAAAAATCTTAAAGAGATATCCAAAACATCCATTTAAAAAAAAACTATCATTGAAATTCTAAGGGCAAAATTGACTCATAAACATTACTGATGATACCAAGGGGTTACACAGGTAGACACTGGAGATATGGCCTCTCATAAGCAATTTTTCCTCGAAGGTTTTCAAATGACTCCTCAAATAACAAGCCTAATGCAGAGAAAGCAGGACAACCCCTCTTCACTCTTACCTACACCTCTGCAGAATCAAATCATTTCTCTTTGTCTGGTCATAGGAACATGGACATGGCTCACTGGCCCCCTGGAGCACCGTTTCTACCCTGCATGCTGACGTTAGTGCTAGTATTAAACAATCTTCAATCATATAACTCCAAGCCATTCATATTAATGGGCCTGTGTCAAATTACCCTTTCTATTCTGCAGGGGGGAAGAAAGACCATAAAATGCTCTCTGAATCCATAAGGACAACCCATTGGCACAGATAGGAATTTTGCTCTAAAGTGACTGCACTTCTGCCCTGAAACACGAGCTAATGACTGCAAAGTGTTTCTTTGAAAACACCATACTTGTGATTCATCCATAGTTGTGATTCATCCGTCTTTACCATAGCACTCATTCCTGAATCGTTCTATACCCACATCCTCAGGAAGTTAAAGATGGCTCAGAAGAAAAACTGCCACCTTTAACAAAGAAATGCAATGGCTGTTTTTGAGGGAGAAGGCCCAATTCCATGTGTAGTGTCCCTGGGTTTCCATTTCGTCTCAGCACATTCTCACCATGTTACCAAAAGCGGGAAAATATATGTTTAGAATGTCACCCTTTTTTTGATATTTACTAAGAACGACACGCTCAGGGCCTTATGTCCATGAAAACGTGGACCACAGGATTTAGAAACCCAAGTCAGAACTCCGCACTATTTAGGCTATTACTAAGCTTTTGCCTAACAACAATGGGACCCTGATATGTGAAGTGCACATGTGAAATGGTCTATGTCCTCTCCTTGACCTTAGTTCCTACTGTACCAACATAAACCTAAGGATTATACAATGGTCCAATCTTAGGAGCGGTCCTTTACAAACAAAACGGAACAAGACTCTTGTTAACTAATCCCAATCCTCTTCCCAGCAGGCATGTTTTTCCCTCCTCTAGGGCTCTCAGATTGGTTTCTGCCTCCCCCTCTGCACCTTACTCTTTCCTCCTCAATAGAGTATGAACAGCTGCAGGCAGCGACTGAGTCACATAGTATTTGGCACAGTTGTTGAACCAATAGGACATGGAATTAAAATATATTTTACTTTTCTTGGCAGAACTGTGTCATTCCTCATGTTACAATATTTTAGCTATTTTGAAAAGCTTTGATTGGTAGGGGGAAAGGCAGCAAACAATTAAAGGTCCCTCCCACAAGGACAGAAAACCAATAAGATCCATTAGGATAGCAAGTTCGAAGAAGGAATGGAAACCAAATATTCATCTGTAGGCAGTGTACACAAACATTTGGGAGCAAACAGCCCTGTGCTATTTAAATGGATGAATTCTCACATCAATTTGCTATTCATCCTACTCTGAGGATGTTAGACAAATGGAAGCAGATTTCCTTATCTATCTTTATGCGCCTAGTTAGATCCCACAGAAGAATATGAAAATACTTCAATAAAATAAAAGATGCAAGAAAGATTCTTTTGAGTGCATTCTGATGTGTGCAAACATGACATATTTAATTAGTATTATAATCCATCTTTTAAAAGACACCCAAGATTTGAGATATAAAATTACCTTTGAACAACTCACAGCTGCTAAACTCCTCCAGTAACCATAGGTTCTACTGGTTCTCCGTAGACCACAAGTGACTACCTCCCAGGGCAGAATGCATATATATATATATATATATATATATATATATATATATATATATATATATGCACACACATACATGTAGCTCACAGATTAACAAAACTAGAACTAGGAACTTACTATTTTTATATTTCTTGATGGATTAGAGTGGTGGGTCTATACGTTCACATGACTAAAAGCAAAATAAACAAGCAAAAAAGCTGCATCAAACAGATGATGACATTACTTGTAGTAGGTAACAGATCTATTGCTGAAGACTATTTGTTTTTCCATAGCTGTTAGGTTGAAGAGAATCAATCAGGCTCATAATTTTTCTCAAGAAAACTAGTTATTCTTCAAATAGCAATTTTTTTTTTTCTTTTTGGCCCCCACTCTATCGGGCTACACAGAATTTTCAAAGCGGCACCATGTTGTAAAAAATGCCCTTTTAATCAGATTACCCTTGGCTAACGTCCCAAACTCGGGCTGAAGTGCAGTGCTCGTGGCTTCTCAACAGCTTACACTAAGCCCGCACCATGGAAATAATCTACTTTTAAAACCCAGGAAACAAATCGACTGCACTAAGGACATAAGTCGCTGTCATTAGGGAGTGATTAAGCTAAACATTTTTATACACTCTACTAGCCCACTTTCAAATTTTATATCTCTGGCCGATGGGAAGAAAGGTACTCCAGGTGAGTGTTCGGAACAGCCCCATGGAAAAGTTAACAAATCCAAATGAATAGAACAGTAAGAGAAAGAATTAAAAGAGCTCTCCTAAATATCTTATCAGGATTTTCAGGAAGCAAAATTGGAGCGTTTGGTCACATCACACACAAACACGCACACGCTCACATATTTTTCTTTTCAGCATCGTGGTTTTTTTCCCCAACACATTGCATGTGCCTATTACTTATTTTAGGCTAACACGCTTCCCGTGTCGCATACTTTATATAGGAAATTCCACGGGGACTAAGAATAATAAAATACCAGTTTTATAATTTATCATTGAGGCCATCTCATTCATCTTTCTTCACCGGTGAGAGTTAGCTTTGGGGCTTCAACGGCTCATCAATATGTGATATTGTGTAATAGGGTAGCACGTTACAGCCCCTCCCGAACACAGTCACCTCCCCTTGTCCAGCAAGCCCCGCCTCAGTGCCCGCAGGAAGTGCCTGGGGAATAGCAGGCTGACAATCCCACATTCTATTTACTATCATTCTTACCTTCTTTATATCCATTCTTACCATTCTTTATATCCATTAATGAAACTCTCAGTATTGAGTTTTCTGAGTTCATAGCTATTTCTGTGTTTTTTTTCCCCTTTTGTTTTTAAGGAATATGGGAAAAGCATCAATATGCTAAGAATCATGTAGAAAATACTGATTTCTTCCTGAAAGATGCTAAACATATGCTGTCAGCACACACAGTAGATAGGGGAGGTTTATTTTTTTTCTCACAGATTAAAAAAAGATTGGATTTAAGAAGGGACGATCCCACTGACCCAAAGATCTGGCTTGAACAGTGTTTGAGACCTACTTTAGATATTCTGCTGATAGTTTCATTCCTAATTTATGAAACATTTCATTAATCCTCAATCTGTCAGCTCTTTTTTTGACAACAATAGAGGCTGATAGACAAAAGATTAATATTTATTAAATACACTAGAAGTTTGTGAAACACTATTCATTTTGGTTTCCATGTCAACTAATTCTAAACAACTACACCCTTCCTAATTTCCCCAGAAAGCACACAGGCGACCCAATAAAACAATTTTCAAATACGAAACACGTATAACCCTAGATCTAAACACAACATACAGAAACAGATCAACATACAGCAATCCTGGGGCAGAATTGCTAACGTTCACATTATAAGCATCTCCTATCCCCAGTATTTCCAGCATCTATTTTTCGTGTGCACTCCTCCTCATCCTCCCAGCACCCCCTAGACTTTTCCAATCTCGTAAATAATTCATGAGCTGATAAATATGCAATTTCAAAAAGTGCAGACAAGGCAGCACTGCATTAAAGAAAAAAAAAAGAAAGAAAAGAGCGTGTTCTTTTTACACACGAGTCCTATGCTGTACTTTACGGATGACAAATTTCCTAGTGTTCCCACCCTGTATTGTGTATAGGAGAGGACAGTGCTTGCGTCTCTGGTCAGATGCCTTCCTGGACATGTTATGCATTGTTTGAAGACTGTAGTACATACAATAATAAACATTTAAAGAAACGAAGTCAGCCATGGTTTAGACTTTGGGGCTTTATCATTGGAATTTTTTAACAGACAGTTTGAATTTTCACTCTATGGAGTCCTGAGGTCAGGGATGGGTGAGATCAGGGCTGGGCAGGTCTGACTGTAGAATAATTCTCCAGTGACAACACCGCAGAGGTGTCAAGCTCCTAAGGTTTCCCCTAAGTAAAAGTCATTTATTTGACATCATATAAACATTTCTCAGAGGCCAATTTCACAAGGACAGCAGTAAACTGTCCTGCCTGGGCTTTCAAACAGGTACCACCACCCACCTAGGAGCCTGTATATAGAGCAGAGCAGAGGCCTCCATTTTGTGGGCTAATTGCTTGATTACCAGCCTGAAACAAAATGGAGGCGAGACCTTTTTAAAGCTGCTGAGGGATGATCCATCAGAGGGAGATGGAAATGTATTAAAGGGTAAAACATGCCTTAAAGAACCTTAGGCACCTAATCTGATAGATATTAAAGGTAATGTAATAAATATGGATTACACTATATTTATATACAGAGAGCAGAGATGATAGGGAGACAGTGCCCACTGGAAGAGAGCTTTCTAGTTTAGCAACAGTTAAGTTCTTTTCTTTAAAAAAAAAAGAAAAAAAGAAACCTGATTTCAGTCTGAAATGTAACCTTTCAAATGAACACTTAAATTGGAAAACACCATGGGTAAGAAATAGACCACAGCATTTAATTTGGACGGGCTAGTTGGAAGCCTATATTTACTGTACTATAATTTCAAATTTAATTAAGTCACACTGCTGACGCCAGTAGCATCAAAACACCGTAAAGATGATTAATTGCGTAAATGAAATATAAACAGCCCTAAAAATATCATTAATGCAGAACCTTGCACACAGAAATGGTATGATCGATTCAAGTGTAAGCACCTACCTGCGTCTTTGAGACACATGCCAGAATTGGGATGAGGGTCCCGCATTTGAATGCAATCACTGTACCAGAAATATAACCTTTTATGGGTCATTATTTTTCTAAGCATGTGTCCAGCTTCCTCTTTCCCTCTCCTCCTCCAGACCTCACTCAACCCCCAACATGATTTGTTATCTTACAGAAGACTTCTCACACAATTTGCATTGTCATCTTATGGACCGGCTACCGGTATACAAACACGAGCTGACACACTGCAATGGTGGGACTGGGCTGTCACAACAAGGCAGCTGGACTGTTACACATTCACTTCGCTTCCATTGTACTTCCATTCACAGCAGCAGTTGGACAAAGGGCCCGCCAGAGCTAACCACGGATTGTCACCTTGATTTGTCCAGTCTAGCAGATATGCAGAAATGAATTATATTCTGCTTATGAACACAACTCAGAAGCAAGTAAGCTTGCAAGCAGCATCTTCCAAACCATATTATCTGAGAAATATCAAGCTTCTCCATAGACAGTACATGCTGCCTCCCTCACTAGGTGAGGAAAAGCACCGATTAGTGGAAACGCAAAAAGGCTCTTCTGCACTAATATATTCTTGACATTAGAAACTAAAGAGTCTCTGATTGAGATATATAATTTATATTCTGCTTAGTTTTAATTTTTGCTGAAGGCTATCGTAAGGTAAGCCTTTACATCCACATTGTAAACTGACCATATTTTTGAAAACAATATGCAATGTGAAACCTAGTAAATAAAGCTGTTGTTCTTTTAAGAAAAACTATACTAAACTGAAATTTAAAAAAAAATGGTGAAATGAATGACTACATTTAATGTCTATTGTAAGGTACTTCTCCACGAACTCAAATCTTGTGTTACATAAATTTTACCAAATGTTAAAGCTTTAAGCCTGAAAGCACCCAAAATAGTTGACTGCTAATCAGAAAACTCACTGGAAGATTTTTTTTTCTGTCAGTTGTTTAATTTACTACTATATTGACAAGGTGTTTGTATGCCTTTGAGATCCAGGCGGTTTTAATAGCTACATGTGGATAAATGAAGCAGACAGGGTTTAGAGATTTCTTTGCAAAAATATGCCATCAAAATCAGTAAAAAAGGGGAAAACTATTTTCTATCAGCTTTCTGAGTAAAGGTAAAAGAGCTTTCCTCCATGCAGCAAAGGAAAAAAAGATTATTATCTTGTTAAAATAACAAAGCAAAACCCCATAAAGATCATCTCTCTCTCTCCCTCACAGACACACACGCCCTTACAAAATTCTTTCCATTTTCGTAGACAATGCTGCCTTCTTGCTGATCCTTCAAAAGACACATTCTAATAAATCCACAGCTTCACATTTAAGAGCGATAGAATGTAACCTATAGTTCGTTTTATTATTATTTTTAATACTACCTAAAAAGTATTCTCAGAGTGCTTGTCTCTGAAGAGAAACCTAGACAAGGATCCCATGTGTTCTTTTTCTAAAAAAAGAAAAAAAAAAGAAAGAAAGAGCTTATAAGATACAGCTAATGTGAAGGTGCTGCATTTAAAAACCAAAATATTGCATTTTTATCTGGGCATATGATATTTAAAATAGCCATGCTAAAAATATGTTCTCTTCAAAAGACCCATTAATTTTGAATTTTAAACTGCACTATTCTATTGTCTTCTGCTTAATACATATGGATTCTGTTCACAAAGCGACACTCGGTACCTAGTGTTACAAATGGTGACTCGCACAAACCAACGTGATACACGTAGTTACAGACACTATGAGTGAAAAGAACATAAAACCCTACCCCATACAGAAATGCAAATGTTACTTGATCAAAGGGCTGCACTTTCCCAGTGAAGGATTCAGTCAAAATAAAACCTTTGCTTAAGGAGGATGCACAAGAAAATCCTGCATAATTTGTTTCAAATATATTTAGAAAAAAATTTAAATGTACCAGAAAGTATTATTTATAATTGTCCGAGGACAAATCATACAGATGTGTCTTCCTGGGAGTTCTATGCAGCCAACTGTAAGAGCTCTGTGACCGTTCACCTGACTGTAGCAGAATTGGGGCTTGATGGTTACAGAGGGTGACAGAAAGGGACCGTTGCAAGTGCTTTTATGCAGTTTGCCGGGAAAGATTTCAGCACATTTCAGCTGCAGCTAGTTATACACACTAGGTAGTTGTGTGGTGGTTTGGCCTCTTGTTTGTTTGTTTCATTTACTAGTTATGCGTAGCTTCCAATACTGAATTTCAACTTGGACTCCGCGACCACCATTTACAGCACCCTGTGTTTTAACAAGTAGCATTATTTGAGAGAATTTCATGTTGCACTGGCATTTCAATATGCTTTCTAGTTGTAAATAAAATTCATGCATTAGTGCCTTTATCACGGTCCTCTTTTTGAAAAAGACGTGATTCCACTTTCTGCTCTTATTTAACCATAAGTTCTGAGAACATAACACGGGGCACTAAGGTTGTCTCCTAAATTAAAGTATAAATAGATGCCCTGTTTAGGACTTTAGTGAAAAATGTGACCTCCAGGGCTTAGAAGGTTTTCTCAAAGCCTGTCTTTTGTGCATTTAATGTACAGCATGTATGTTTCTCTTTAAAATTGGTATTAAACATGATTCTGGTATTTGGAATGATTTGGAATTATTTTATAAGTACAGGTCAGAACTCTGCATTAAATATAGATATGCATTCTATAGTCATTAAAGAGAAAGCAATAGCAGGGTTGAAAAATTTAAAGGTCTAAACTACACACATGCAACAAATTATCTTTTTTTAAGATCAGAAATTGTGTTTAAGAAAAAAGATAATGTTTTAAAGCATTTCATGGAGGACACAAGTAAAATATTTGCAAACAAAAGATTTTGTCCTAGAAAATCTTCTTATTTATTTACCTTCTCTCCCCAGTACCTTCCCTTTCCTTCCTCCAGAATTTTCTTTTGTAACATTTAAGGGGGGGGGGGCATGAAATCACTGTTCAGCATTGCTCTAAACTTCTAAACTTTTATTCCATTTAAGAGTAAGGCAAGTCACAGGCTCTGCTCCCTGATATATAGTGGAGTGGGCCTTCTAAGGTTCTATTTCCCACGTAGGGTCAAGACTGCTGACATGGGATTAATCAGCTACTCCTCCTAAACCATGAATCAGAACAATTGCTGTCAGTTTCATATGGTACAACTGCCTGGAAATAGAAGAGTTGGAAAGTGAGAGAACGTTATCAGGAATGTAGAAAAGAAAATGTTAGTGGACAGTTGTAACTCCAATTTGGCTACTTGTGATTTGGTGTAGTCATCAAATTAAAATGATGAAATACATGTTCAACCAAGTGCTTTCGCAACATCCATCCCCTCTCCTTCCTCCTTTGAGAGCTTACGCTTTTATCAATTGTGACATTTTATAAAAACTTCACACTCATTTACTTTCTTTTGGTAGGCGTCATTTATGCTCAAGTTCACATTTAAACATGTCTGTTGCCCTAGGGTTAAATTCAAGGAGGGCTGGGCAAAATGTGTGCAGTAGTCTGCATACATATTCCAGAGCCAACATTGTATTTAACCTCTCCGTCAATGTTTGCATTGCAGAATTGGAAAATACTAGGTACAAATGTCTGCATAAAGGGGAACCGAAATCCTTCACTATTAGCGAGGAGTGTGACAAGCTTCTCTTTATACGCAGATACACTTTACATGGCCCTGCTCCTGAATGAAATTGCTTCTATTGCTAACAATGATATGGAAATGGACACTTATTGATCACATGTTTGGAAAAACAACTATCTCTACCTTTATAAATGACATTCAACTAAAACCAAGAGGTTCTCCCCCCACGTTGGGGATAAAGTATCACGTACAACACAGCTTTTTCTGTTTGTTAGCTTTAGAATTAAGATACTTTGTTAGAAAGGAAATGTTAAGACTATGATGTATGATCAGGATATGTGGGCACGGGTGATTAATAATTGTGTCTTGAAAAAAATCATATTGTACTACAGAAAATAAAACTACAAGGGATTTTCATAGTCAAAATTTTTTTTCAAGTATTAAATTTAATATTGTTCAGTAGCACTAGGTTGTTCAGTTTTAAGATTGAGTACTGTAGAAAATAGCTCTTCCATAATTAAAAAAGTAAATGCATATTTTTATGCCAATAGATTTTTAAAAATTAAAAGCCTTTTTTCCAAAATGTTAAAAACAAAAATTATATACATGTTAACACACACATATATAATGTATAAATAGCCATTTATAAATGTCATCTTTTCCTGTGTACTTGAGATCTGCTTTTACATAGCTGATTGAAAAGTATAATTATTTTGATGTCCATAATGATGTTACAAATGTTTTTAAAGTATATGGTAAAATATAAAAATATTGAAACTAGTCAGAAATAATACAAAATTGTAAATATATATTAACTCTATTTTATCAACAACCAAGTTACATTTTATCTTAACCATACATGTAGTACAGACACGTGGGCAATTAGCAGTCTGTTATTAGTGAAACATGCTACAGAATTAGTATGTTCAATGAAATGAAATTATTCCACAAAAAATTATGCAATAAATAACATATTTTCATTTAGTATGCAATAGTAAACACTCATTTTTTATGCCACAAAAAATTCTATAGTCATCATTTTAAATGCAGTATCTTGTGTATTAACTGAAAGTTCTCAAAAGATTCAATCACTGAAGAAAGAATTGGAAGTATCTGTGACCCATTTGCTATAAGAATCTATTCTTCTCCAAAAGGATTTACTTTATAACTTCAAGACCTTACTTGGAAACAAATGTATAGCCATCACCACCTTCTTTAAGTTTAGAACAATGTTTTGTAAATATAAATATTTATTAAATGTTATAGGAATTAAAGTGAAAAACAACCTTATTGTTCCCATTAAAATTACAGTTGTCTGATAGAAAAAAGTGCAAAATTATGCGGAAAAAATTTGGTCATGCAAAAGTGCTTATAAGAACCACTGCTTTTGGAAATAGCTGACTAATTTTTGCCATATGGAAAAAATATTAATGTATTTTATAATTAAAGAAACATTTGATTATAAAAATAATTGGTTATAGTGTAATTCAAAATGAGTGTTTAACACTACTATGACATTGATTTATAAGATGTTGGATAAAATTACTGTCAAATTTTCAACTTGTATAAAGCAGTGTAAATAGTTTGTAAAAGACTATTTAGGATGATTTTAATCTTTCTACCTATGTTATTAATAATTTTTATATGAGTTAAAACACAATAAAAATATTTCTAAAGGATTCCATATATGTACTTAAATTCTTTATGTATTTAACATTTCCAGAATTTTTGATAATTTGGAGCACGTACGACTATTCTTGTTTCCATAGAAAGTGCATCAATGTTATTGCCCTAATGCTTGAATGAAAGCATTATATGAAGTGATTTATATAACAAATAATATTCTAGTTATTCTGCTTATCTAAAATCAATTAACATGTGCTGTGTATTTTTAAGTAATTTGATAAAGATAGTCAGGAATGAAAACACATGCTATGATCTCAAAGTAAAATCCAGGTAACCAAATACACGTAAAGGACAGGTTTAAGGCTCAGGATTACACCTGAATACAATTTCTGCAAGATGAAGTCTCACTGATACAGACATGCAGAGGAGCTCTTAAAGAGTGAGGGCAGGGAGGAGGCAAGGCAGGAGGAAAGAGGGGCCTGGGTAACCTTTAGTGAGGCGACCAGTTTGCGGATGTGATTCCTACCATTTTCCCCAGAATGATTTGCACAGAGAAAGGCTGGCCACCTAGATCAAAGCCACACTCCGCCTCTGGACTCTGGCTAACGTGTCCTCAATTATAGATGACCTTTGGGCAGAGAAAGAAAAAGAAATATTTCCTTACCATTAAGTGGAATAAAATTCCTATTTTAAAGTTGTTCAGTACACATGCACATTTGCACTCCAGACAATTTTTAACTTGCCTTTTAAACCTTGCTGTTTAACTCCATCAACACTTAATTTACTTTCTACATAGAATTTGAAAAAAGAGTTTTCAATTATTATTCACACCTTTAAACAGCATAATCAAAACTTCATAAGCTTTTAAAATTCCATGTTAGTCTATGTAAAAGAATCAAAAAGCATATATGACAATGATTTACAAAGGAGATTTTTTTTTTCAGTAAAAAATTAGTGTAAAACCTGAATTCCCACTAATGAAAAAATATTAAAAGGGTTGCTAATCATGTAATGTTTTGTAGCTATGCAAACACTGTTATCTCTGCTTGAAAAAAAAAATCCCTTTACCTGTTTACCAAATATTTGGATGGTGCTTCAAAACTGTAAGATATAGAATATAATTTGAAGAAGAGAGATTTCTGCTGCGAACTAAAAATTCCATTTAAAATATCTAAAAAAAAAAAAAAAAAAAAAAAAAGGCTTTGTTATTGTTTAAATTACCTTTAACTCTATGTAATTTATTTTTAACACAAATATAATTTTTGGTTAAATGCTACTCTAAAATTCCACATGTAGAAAAGAGAACCCTCACAGGATAATAACACTGTTGTGAAACAAAGATTCTTAAATATCAACACATTCATCGTTAGCTAGTGGATTCTAATTAGGAGTCTAAGAAACTCTGAATAACATATCAAATGACCTGATCTCTATTCAAATCATTTCTCCTTAAGAAATTTGTTACATTATATGTATCTGTTAAAAAAAAAAAAGAAAGAGTATAATTATGCTTGTCCTTTCTTATGTCACACAAGAACACTTTAAAAGTTTTCACAAATTCTATTTTGATCAAAGAAAAACAACTTTGTAAGTACTTAAAAAAATTCATTCTGTAAAATACTTCTAAAAATAGAAAAAATACGTGTAATAAGAAAATAAATCCCAATCACCACAATCATAAACAACTACTAGAAATATTTTAGAATATTTCCTTCCAGTCTTTTTTCCCCCGGAAACTTGCATTTTATTTAAAAAAAGATAAATTATACGTAAATTGGTATTCTGAACTTTTGTTCTAAAGTGTGTACTTCAGTTTTCCCCACATTACTACATGCTCTTTGTAAACAAAATTGTAATGATTGTAGGATCATGAAAATGTTAGCTAAATCACTCCAAGAAACAGGGAAAGGTTTTGTTATGCGGAAGATACTAAGATGAATAGTTTTGAGAAGATAATAATTATCCCCAACTTCTTTTTTCTTTCTTTTCTTACTTTAATAGTTTACAATTTTGAGGGATATTTTTAAAAAGAGAAAAAAGATTTTTTAAAAATCTGAGTTAGAGTGAAAATGTTTATCTGATAAATACCACAGCTTTACCCATGTGTCTTGCCTAAAGCTTGCAAAGTATTCCTCGCTTGAGGGCATGTGAGTAAGGGCTGTCATAAGAATAGCTGAAATTTGCTGGAGCCAAAGCTTACAGAACGAAGCATCTGCAGATTTAAAAGGTAATGCTAGAATCTTACATTTATTCGGAGCAAAGCATAAACATGCAGTGTGACTATTTGCAAATGCCATTTAAAAAGCACTCATATCTATGAATTCCATATTCGTTTTAGATAACCTTGTTGTTTTGCAGGCTGAGATGACACTTGTGTGTGATATGTGTACATTGTCCTCAAAATGTTGTACGGAGAATCAAAGACCCAGGAACTGCTAAATGAAATAATGAGGAAAATGTGCAAGAAGGCATTAAACAGGGTAAAATACTGAAGAATGTTGCAGGTAACATGAAAATATCCTTTCTTTGATCCATTTCTCACTGTTAAAAATTTTTCCTAAAGGAAACAATGGTCTCCTTTATATTAGTAGGGTTGGGGAGGTGGTTAGGAACATCTTACTGAAAAATTGGTAGCGTTTTCTCCTGTCTTTATTACATAGATATTTCTGACACATGACCATTTTTTTTCTCCTCTTTTCACAGACCATTCTAATTGACAGAAATGACCTAACGCTAAAGATAGGGAAACTATCTTGAGATAAATGTAATGGTGGATTTTACAGTTTGATTCTTTAATTTGATTGAACAATTGTTTTGCTTAATTGATTATTTTATTTAGGTTGGGGGATGTATTTTATTTAGAAAGATGTAGTATGCGTGCGTGTGTGCACATTTGCACTGTGAGGATGATGGGTAGGGAAGTTTCATGCCTAAGAAGAAGTAGAATGATTCCCGATGTAGGAAGTATTTAAAAATCTTATATGCAGCCATCTCTGAAGCCCTGATTACAAGTGTCAAATATTTCTCAGATGGTTCAACCATAAAATAATCCCAGTTTCATTACTTTAGAAAGTCAAAACATGTTAAAGGTCTAAAGGCAGTATTAATTGTACTCTTTCTATTGGAATTTATTTTCAAACAAAGCACATTTTATATATTTAGAAAGTGATACTATATATCAAGACTTGAAAAGAAAATAGGGTTGATTTCAATGTCTCTATAAAAAGAGTATGTCCTAAAATGTGCTCTCTCCGTTGCCTTGATAATTTATTTCCATATAAAAAACCTAACCCCTGATTTAAGAAGATCATGTATGTATTTGTTTATTTAAAATTAGGATATAATTGATATCACATTAGCTCCAGACATGCAAAGCAGAGAATGGTGGGCCCAAATACAAAGGAAAAGTCTAAGCTTGAATGTCTTATCATGACCCTCGTTCTGTAAAGTAGCAATTGTTTTTCAGTTAATGAAAAAAGTAATAGTTTCCACTTTTTCCCAGCAAATCATCCGATTGAAGACTGAGCACTACAAGATGGAAAGAGATTAGAAACCACAGATGTTCTCCATGTTTTCCTTGGGGGTGTAAAGGAGATTGTTTTTCCAATTTATTTCATACTAGGAAGTTATATTTTATTTTGTGGATAATTTAATTATCTTCTATACCTCATAGACTCAATATTTCAAGGAATTTTCTCCTCTCCCCACCCCTATTTCTCACATAACCACTCATGGAAGGACAGAAATCTTTAAATGCTAGTGTTTTAACATGAGGCTGATTCTATGAAAAAGTCATCTTTTTATTCACATAATTTACCTGCGAATTCAAAATTTATACCTTCATATATGAAAATATACTCAATCACTTTAAAGCAGTCAAATACCCCCTTTCACCTGGCCACTTCCTTCTAAGATGGTACAAACAATTCCATTTGTAGATCCCATTTATGCTCCATCTAATTATCTCTGATTTGAGTTATAAAAATTAAAAAAAAAAACATATAAGAGGTTTAAGTATAGAGTAATGAGCTCATTCTAACAAATAAACCTAAACTTACATCTTGAATTTATTTTCATTGAGAGGCATCGCCTTAAGATGATTTCCATTTATGTGACTGTCCCTGTCTTTACAACGACTTATTGATGGGCATCATGTTTGCAAATCTTTAGTGAGCTTACCATGTCATTTAGTGCCAATGTATTGAAGAAGTAGCTGATCTAGCTTGGGGGAGGTAAAGAAGAGAAGCTAAAGAAGAAAAGAAAGATTATAAGAAGCTGTGTGATATAATGTGATCAGTCTTCATGTGAAATTCACAAATAGATTTGGAAAGCAGTTCTAAAAAGGAGTTTCAAAATGAATTTTCAGCAAAGACAATAGTAGCAATGAACTCTACCATAACTCACTTGAAGGACAATACTCACTTGCATATACTTACGCATACTCAATTTGCTGATTTTTAAATACAATAGACCCCTCTTAGTGGAATGATGTTTCAGACCGCCAGTGGAAGCCCTGAGACTACTGAATCCTACATATACTATGATTTTTTCTTATACATACCTACCTATGATAAAGCTTAATTTATATATTAGGCGCAGTAAAAACTTAACCACCAAAATTATAATGAAATAAACAATTATAATAATACTGTATGTAATAAAGGTTATGTGAATGTTCTTCCTCTCTCTTTTTCCTTCTCAAGATATCTCATGTTACTGTACCTTCTGGTAACTGAAACGGCAGAAAGCGAAACCAGGGGCAGGGAGGACTACAGTACCTGTGTCGCTATATAAATGTAGTAATATGGCATTCCCCAGTTTGGATTACTCAATTTATATATTAGACTTGGTTTTGAATAAATTCTGCTTGTTTCTGAAGCCACAATAATCCTCAGAGTAAAAAGGTTTTGAATCTTTAATGGTAATCTGGTGTTTGAAGAATATGTTACAGATTGTAAAAATAATTCCCCAAAATTTCTTATAGTAACATTTTGACAAATCCTCACTCATTGACTTAAGATGACTACTTAAAGGAGACAGCACTCTGAGTGTCTAATTTTTGATGTGTGCATCTAAAATGTTTCCACGCAATTTTATTTTCATTCATGGCAGAACGTATTATTTTAACATTTTAAATGTAATGACTATAAGTCAACTTTATCACTTTCATCTTATGAATGATCCCTTATGGGTTAAATCAACTCAAAATAAAAGCTGGATTAAAAGGCACCATGAAACTAACTTTATTTTCAAATAAAATTGTTCTAAACTGTAATATTTTGTTTACTTCTGCCCCTAGTTCTAGGAAAATGGGTCATTAAGATATCATGTCTTGTTGGAAGAAGTTGTTAGATTTTTGACCACAATTATTTGGAGTATGAAGACACTAATGTATTTTAAAACATTGTAGAAGTAAAAAACTAAAACAAAAACAAAACAAAAAAACTCAGAGATATAAATTTTATCAATCTATAATGATATCTACTGACAATATACTTAAATTGGTCAGATGTCTATGCATTACTCAGATTACTGCCTAGCCACGGAGCCATCAGTCACTAATATATTCACTTGTACCAAGTTCTTACATGCAGGGCTCAGAGAAGTTTAACACTTTTCTTAATTTTCTCTTGCTTTATTTTACTTAAACAAAGGAATGTACAACTTTCTAATGGGGGTAACCATTATAAAGTTGCTATGAAAATTTATATGCTGATAGATTTCTTTTTTTAATCTCCTACTCCTAAAGGTTTCAAAGAAAACTTCAAGAAAAATGTTTTGAGCCAAATCTACAATATCTGGAGTTCAAGAATCTTCTGGACAATTCAAAACTTCTCCCCATTCAGATTTTCTAAACACCAAACATAATCAGTCAACATTATAAAATAAGATTGATGAATACTTTATTTTCAGAACTAGAGGAATTTAGAAATAATTTTGTTAATTCCTTATCCGAATGATAAAGACTGGCTTATCTTGCTCAGGCCGGAGCTGTTGGTATCAGTCGCATGTAAAGAACTATTCAGACCTTGGGTCTAGGATACAGCACTCTATGGACAGTGGAAAGAAAAATATAATTGCTTTTTCTGGATCCATTTATATTTAATGGATCCTATCTGGTAATTATCTGAAAAGATTTGGAACTCATTTAGGCTTTTTCTTTTTAATTTTTTTCTGGTCATGCCACGACACATTTTTCTCATGGGAATGAAAAAGAAATCAAGACTAAAATAGGTCAAACTTTGAAATCACCCAACTAAAGCTGACTCAAAACTTTTTTGGAGACAGTGATTCTGCCTATGAGAGTGATGGCAGGTAGCAGCAAGCTTGTCTCTAGCCCTACCTAGGAGGGGTGAGGGGGCCTGGCATGGGAGCTGCAGGCTGCACAGGGATGACTGCAGATGAGCAGAGAATCCTTTAAGGAAACCAAAGGATGGGCATTTCAATAATCTCACTGTGTTCTTAATTCTGTTTAATTTGCTACCATTATCATGGGTTTTTTTTAAATGAATAATTTCCAGCTGAAAGCTGGTGAGAGTTGTACTATATGAATCTGGGGGTTTTTTTGTTTGTTTTTTGAGATGGAGTCCCATTTTGTCAACTTTGGTAGAGGGCTGTGGTGTCATAACTCACAGCAACCTCAAATTCTGGGGCTTTAGCAATCCTCTTGCTTCAGTCTCCCCAATGGGTGGGACTACAGGCACCTGCCACAATGACCAGCTAGTTTTACTATTTTTTTGTAGACACAGGGTCCCGCTCTTGCTCAGGCTGGTCTCCAACTCCTGAGCTCAAGCAATCCACCTGCCTCGGCCTCCCAGAGTGCTGGGATTACAGACATGAGCCATCATGCCTAGTCTCTCTCTCTATATATATATATTTAATATTAGCCATCATGCCTAAATATATATATATATATTTAATATTAGTTCATTAAACTAACACAGTTCTGACTTGTGATGTGACCCTTGTGTTCTGATGTTACACTCAGGTTTTCAGACAATGTCCATGATAATACATGTAGGCCCTGCAAAGATGATTCTTTTAAACTCAAAGTGATTTAGCATTAGTAGTTTCCTGTACTAATTTGAAAAACTGTCTCTCTGGTGGTAGAAAAGTTAATGTAAAAATTTGGGCATTTCATAATTAAGATCCGCCTCAGATTACATTTTTCAATGTAAGATTGGTGATCCTGATGCCAAAACTATGTACATTTTTATTTCTTATCCCATCTTTCAAAATACAAGTGCTACATTAGGCTATTTGCTCCCATTTTCTTATTAACGATTGGGGGGAGGGAGACTCTCTTTCCAAATCCCCCTATGCAAAACCAAAAGAAAGACTATCACCACATTCCTGATGACTGTACTTATTAAATCACTCCCAAATTAGGTGCTTTAGAAACAACGCGCTACGAAATAGCAAATCTTCAATTCGTGCATTGCCTCAAGGCTTTGGACTGCATTACCCTACATATCCATCACGGAAACAATAGAATACCATGATTCCGCAAGGTTAGAGAAATCAAACCCACTCAGCCACTCTTCATAAGGAACATTTGGATCACCAAGGCTCGATGCAAATATTTGTTACTAGCCATTATGACAAGCCGGGGACATTCCATGATCTTATTAGTACGCAGTCATTCACAGTTTGCTTTTTTCATATCAAAACATGCACACAGATAATAGAAATAAATTGTTTATTTCCCATGTTACTAGGCAATTATAAATATTTCAGCAAAAGGGTTATACTGTGCCAAGGTTAGAATCTAATAGAATAATTCAAGATGCAAATGCCTTTGTTTAGAAAGCTAATGCTGGTGTTCCTAAATAGTCCTCATTTGATTGGTTTCTAAGAAAAAGAGACTTAAAACAGAATCTGGTAAGCAATTGTTTTGAAAAAGCTGCTACACTGTCACTTATCACTTCTGTAGGAGCCCCTTTATATTTTCTTCCCCAGACAGTATTCACAGGAAATAATACTACACACACTGTGCGTAGCTATTAACAACCGAAAACTCCTGATTTCAATTCTAGAATAATTTAACCACAAAATATCCAAGAGTTACAAAGCTACTTGTTTATCTTTTATTTTATTACATAATGCTTTTAGAGGATTCTATTTAGCATGGTAGAAATTCTTTCTCACTCTTGTTTCTCATGATTTATTTAATGGCCTGCAACAGCCAATATGAAAAGTAAAGATCTATTAACAAGTTGTAGCTTCTTTGAAAAATAAAAACATCGTTACAGAATCATGGAACTGGAAGAAAGTTGAGGAATTACTGAAGCCAATCATCTCACCATGCGTGTTAAAGAAGACGTGCCTCTGAAATCAAACTAATTTGGCCCAAATTCAAGTTAAATCTTCGGCAGTTGAGCTAAGATCATCACCAAGGCCACGTGATAATGTGGTACCCTTTACCTGTCTGGTGTGGTGCCCTTTACCCACGTTGAACTTTCACTTTTTCCTTGTAGAATCTCATTCTTTCTGCAGGGAGATGGGCGGAGGAAGACTCTCAAAGTCTACCTGTCCCTTTTGCATTCCACGGTGCCATTCATAACCTTCTATCCCTACAGAAATGCTCAACTATCCCTTTTTCCTTGCTTTCATTATCCTTTTCACAATTTTTATTTTGGGGGATATTCCTTCCATTTCAGAGAAGCTAGAAAGGATTGTTAAAATTATTTATAGTTCTTTTAAGATGTTCTGGGAAAATACAAGAAGGACTCAAGATATTTTAAATAGGAACATTTCTGCAACTTCTAAGAGATGGCATTGAGAGGACATTCTTCTTAGCAGTCACTAGGATATACCAAGAGGTGGGAAATCAGGAACAGGGTGTCTTCCACAAGGTCTGGGATGCTTTCTGATTAAACTTCAGTTGGTTAACGCTTTAATCCATCAAAGTTAGAGTCCTATACCCATGTGGGTAGAAAGCAGCCGCAGGACATGTAGAAGCAAACCCTCCTTAGTCTTAAAAGTAAGAAGGACAGACAGAAACTAAGAGCATGTTTGTATCAATTTGATAGTGGAATTTTGATTGATAACTAACAAACATATTTGTTAGTCATTTCTTTTCATTGCGATAGTAGTGAACGCTTCACCCATGGGTATTGAACGTATAAAAGCTCAGAATTCTTCCAAGAGAACCTTTTTATTTCTTTCCAAAATTTATCCTGAAACAAGAAGGGGGCAAATATTCCACTCATTGAACAATCATCCACATTAAGAAAACCCTAGATGAAAGTTGTTGAGTTCACCACTAGTAGATCCTAGAAGGAAATACAACCTGTTCGCACACATTTTTTAAGGGAATGATATCCCCAAATAAAAAACATCCCAGTCTTCGAGATTCACATTTTAAGAATTTTTACTCCCCTCTCTCTCTGTCTCTTCGCCTTTTTTCCTCTCTCTCTCTTTTCTCTCCCTCTCTCTTTCTTTCCTCACTCCTCCTTGGTGTTGTCCTGCAACATCCCCCCCTCACCAATAAAGACCTTTCATACAAGCAAAAAAAAAAAAAAAAAAAAAAAGTATTTTTACATGGTTTATTTATTAGCATAATACTCTTTCTTGAGTGTATCATGCTATCTATGTGTGTGTCATACATTTTTATATATGTAGTATGAACACAATTATTGACATAATATGATAGAAAGGATAAATCTTATAGAACTCTTTTTTTTTTTTTTTTTTTGACACAGAGTCTCACTTTGTCACACTCAGTAGAAGCTGTTGCATCATAGCTCACAGCAACCTCAAACTCTTAGGCTCAAGTGATTCTCTTGCCTCAGCTTCCTGAGTAGCTGGAACTATAGGCACCCACCACAACGCCTGGCTACTTTTAGAAACCAGGTCTTACTCTGGCTCAGGCAGGTCTTTAACCCATGAGCTCAGGCAATGCACCCTCCTCGGCCTTCCAAGTGCTATGATTATAGGCTATTTTTTTTTTTTTTAAGAAGGACATTCTAGGTTAAAATCATAAATAGTAAAGCATAGGCTATAAGGAGTATTCCAAACTGAGAATGAAGCACGTTGTATTACATATCTTCCTCCGGGGTGGCAGAAATATTTTAGTAGGGTTGTTTCTTCATTTCCAAAGACATACAAGGGTTGGGACACCCAATCTTTAATGTGCAATAAAATGAAATGGCAATTTTCCAAGAGCTGTGAGACTGCAGCTAATTAGCACATTAATTTATGTAAATAAAATTCTCTTTGCTGTTCCCCAATGTTCTGCCTGAGAAATGCAACACGATGAATGAATATGACAATTCAAAGTGAAATTTACAGGCTTAAAAAAAAAAAAAAGGACACAGAAATAATCTCGTGACCTTATTCCAACTTCTCCGGCCCTCCTTCCTCAGGGCTTCTCCACCACAGAGCCGCAGAGCCCCCGGACGTGCACTTCTCATTCTGCCAGATTTCAGTTCTGAGCACAAGTTTCCAAGGAGAATACACACAGTTCTTCACTCCTGGACTTGGACTCCCAGCTAAAGAGTCAAGCCCATAACTCAAGAAAAGACTCTTTGGCTCTTCAATTTACTTTTACAATTTGGTCATATATATTTTCTTAACAAAAAGGTGATGTTTTTCCATTTAAAAGATATTTTAACTTACATGCAAAATATTTTATTTAATTATATTTAGTTTTAAATATTTTTTATGATTAACCCAATTAAAAAATATATATATAGTGCACATATACACATATATATATATTATATTATTTTATTATATTATTATTATTATTATTTTAGACAGAATCTCACTATGTCGCCCTCGGTAGAGGACTCTGGCATTACAGCTCACAGCAACCTCAAAATCTTGAGCTTAAGCGATTCTCTTGCCTCAGCCTCCCAAGTAGCTAGGACTACAGGCATTTGCCACAGTAGCCTGTCTGGCTGTTTTCTTATTGCAGTTGTCATTGTTGTTTAGCTGGCCCAGGCCGGACTCGAACCCGCCAGTCTTGGTGCATGTGACTGGTGCCAAAACCACTGTGCTACAAGGTGCGGAGACTAAAAACACATTTTCTTATGGAAAAGTTAATATTTTAAACAGAATTTCTAGTTGAATTTTAAGAAGATTCTACTTTTCAGTAAATATTTTATTCAATTTATATTTAATTTTAATTCCTGAAAATGAATGTATTGTAATTAGTGCTTTCATATATGTGTTTGTAAATTCTTGTTTTTACATACATATATACACATATCTGGATATAACCCCTTCAAAAATATACAGGCTGACACATCATAAGGAGTGGTCCCTTTATAATAATAATAACCCTTTATTAGGTGGTAAAGTCACTATTATGAAAAATAAAATGGAAAAATAGGAGAAGGTACTTTATATAGGAAATATAAGTGCTGTTTTGTGACATATGTCTATCAATTGTGTCTGAGTGTAAACATTGATACAATATGTATTTCTTACTATAAATGATGTTCATAAAAGTTTAGAAGATCCTCCATAAAATAGAATATAAAAATTGTGGCAAATAGTAGATTCTGGAGTTTTAAATGCATCTCTTAATGCATATGTTCACTAAATATTTATCACAAGGGAAGAGCAGCTGCTTCTGCTCTGTTCAGAGACAGTGTCTGTGGACTTCTGGAATGTATGTTAGTTACAGTAAGGAATCAGGAAATAAACACGTGAACAAAATGCGTCCTATGTGATATCATCACTAGTGATGGTGCCACAAAGACTATAAAAGAAGATGAGGAGACTGGAGAAAGTAAGGAGGGGTAGGATGGGGCTATGGAAACACAACTGTTAAAAGAGTCTCACTGAGGAAGTGACTTTGGTCATATGACTTTGGTCATAATGAACAGCACTCAACACACACACCTGTGAGGTCTCGGGGGTAAGACTGAGATTAGAACACATGTGATATTAAGGTACTGCAATGAGGCTATTATGATTGAACTGGAGTGACATGGGGGGGGTGCACACAATGGCACACAGAGAAGGGGTGGCTGAAGGCTGTGGGACCTTGTCAGTCCTGCAAAGGACTCTGCATTTCATCCTAAAAGGCTGTATGGAGACACGTGGCAAGATTTCCATTTCTAAAGAGCTGTCTGGTTGCTGTGTGGAGGACACACCATTGTAACCAAGTTAGAGTAAAGAAAAAAAAAAGGACAAATTATGTAGCGGACTGAAATATAAGGAAAGCAATATGACAATATCTTGGTGTAGGACGGCAACAATGGAAGGGTGAGAAAGTTTGACTTAGGACACATTTTGTAGGACAGGACTTGCCGATAGAGTGTGAATAATGATGACTACGAAGGAAGGAGACTTATCAAAAATGATTGTTTAACTTTTGGTCCTAACAACTCTGTGAACGGTGGTGGAGCCTCTCACTGATACGTGGACGTCTTGGAGAGGAGAGAAGTGGGGTTGGGTGATGGGCTAATTTGGCACTTTCCTTTTTTCCTCCCATTAGTATATGACCACTATTATTCTAACTTTGTTAGAATTCTAAAGTTAGTATTCTAACTCTGATTTTGCTAAGACCCAGTCTCTGTGCTAAATGCTGGGGGTCATGAAATCAAAATGGAAGCATTGTTTATGGCAATAAATAAATAAATAAACTAAAACTAAAAATGATGGCATGCTGTAATTTGTACTGTAATAGTTATGTAAGGAAGACATTTGGGAAGCAGAGAGTAAGGAGTCTTTATTAGTTTGAGGAGCTACTAAGTATTTCAGTATAGATGACACTGAGGCTGTGTTTCAAAAGATGCATTGAAATTAAGAAGAATAACAGCTCCTTGGGTAGAGGGAGGAACACGGTAGGTGTAGAGAACAGCACAGACAAATATTTGGGGAAATGAAAGCCCAGGTGTGTTTTGGAAACTAGAAATTCACTATAACCAAAGGAAAGCTCTATATTTCCATGTTGGTTATTGGCAAACAATGTCTAACATATGAAGTGGGAACAAGACCCTGTAGAATCTTGTTTATAGACCAAGGGATTTGTTTTTTGCTGAAATCTATAAAGACATTACAGGATTAACATCAGAGGCCATGATATAATTAGATTGATTGGACAGGGACCAGGCCAGAGGCAGAAAATATAGTAAGGATGCTTTTGCAATAATCAGGGATGGAAATGTCATTTTCCAGGGATGGAAAAATGAGATTAAGTTCTCTCCCTGTTAAGGAAACAGACTTTGTCAGGTGAGTGCTCTAGGATAGGAGCTGGTGATGTCCAGGAACGGATATTGAGAGACAAGCACTTTTGATCCATTTTATGCTTGGTCAGGTAATACTTAAAAGATTTAACCATAACACCTAGGCAGATCCCTTGCCTAATTCCTCACTCTTCTAACTTAGACTCTTTCTGTGTCCCTGACCCTGGCCTTTTATATGAAATTCTGACTGATGCCATCATAACCTCCCTAGTCTTCCTGTGACCAGTCCATTTCCCATTGTTCCTCAGCATCCATGTGTGGTGAATCGCAGTGGTGCAATTCTTACACACAGTGAAGGGTTAGCCATTTACCAGTCATTTGGCCTTCAATAAATCTCACGATTTCCAGAGTAAAAGGGTATTGATTAAGGATTATTTGTCATTGTGAGAAATAAGAAACATTAAAAATGCCCAATAATATATGATAAATAAAACATTTTGAAAATTGTAAACTATAATACTATATAGCATTCAAGTTCATGCTTTTAGAATGATTAATAACAGAAAATGTTCATAGTACTTTACATAGACAGAATGCAGTTTATAAAACTGCATATTGTATTTTAAGCTACAAATAAAAGTATGTTATAGAAAAAGTTAATATATAACAAATAAAGTATAATAAAATGATATTAATGTTTATCTATGAAGAGTGATTATGGGTAATTTTTATTTTCCTCTTGGTGTTTTTTTCTGTATTTGTTATATTTTCTATAACAAAAAGTAGGTTGACTTTATAATCGGCAAAAAAGTAAAATTAAAATAGTCTGTACCTTGCTCATCTCCAAGAATAATTTAAGTATAGTATAGATCAGATTGAAATATTTTCAGCTGTAAGTATAAAAAACCTGAGTTGAAAGTGTATAAAAGAGACTTCTTTTCCACTCAGGATAAAGACAGCCCTGGGGTGGCCTTGCTTCTATTATAACAATGAAAGTAAGTCAGATATCCTATACAGCCACAGCTGTGTTGCTGCTGGAGTTGAGGATGAAAAAAATAAAAACAACCCCAAAACTAAATAACAATGTAATAAAAATAATAATGATGAACATTAATATAATTTATATTTTATTATTTGTTATAATAAAATCTAGAAAGTAACAAATTCTTCCTAGAAAAAGAAAGCCTACAGTCACTTTCAGTCTTGAAGAAACAGTGAGGAACAAAGGACATGGGGAAGAAAAAATCACTGAAATTAAAAAAAGAAAGTAAGCCTAGAACACAAAAGCATGGCAGGTTAGAATCCAGTGGGCAGTAGCTACATTTAGGATCTGCACACAGTCACCAGGTCTTTCCCGGAGCCTTCCCTGAGAGCCCAGTAGAGTACTCTGCAGAGCTGCTGCCTGCGGAGGGCTGAGGGCAGGTGGCCGCCCAGGCTGGGGAAGGGGTTGGAGGGCTGGGAGAAGCCACTTCCTGAGGTCCATGGTGAGGGCTGAGGGCAGACGGCCGCCCAGGCTGGGGAAGGGGCTGCAGGGCTGACAGAAGCCACTTCCTGAGGTCCATGGTGAGGGCTGAGGGCAGGTGGCCACCCAGGCTGGGGAAGGGGCTGCAGGGCTGACAGAAAGCCACTTCCTGAGGTCCATGTGTGCAGGGTCTGGCAAGACGGGGGGCAGGGCCAGGGAACTGGGGGAAAGCCTGCCAGAGCTCTCCAGCCCTTCTCCCAATTTACCGTCATCCGTGGGAAGCTGGGACTGTGGCAGCTGTGGTGGAAAGAAGTCTCCTGAGGCACAGAGAGCTGAGGGCAGGGCAGGAGACCAACTCTGCAGCCAGCAGCCTGCTGTCAGCAGGACAAGATCTCCCCAAGAAGTAACTAGGGTCACCCGGGGGCTCACATCTGCTGAAAGGAAGGTCATGATTTTGATTTCAAATTATTTGAAGGCATTGGTCAATCAAATTAAACTACAGCAACAACAGCCTTAACTCATTTATAGATTAGACTGTCTCAGTCTCTCACTCGAGTGGCTGAGAGAAAAATGAGCCCACTCTTTCCTGGGTTTTACAACTACTTACTTCAGTCTTTACTGCTGTTTTGGACACAATATGTATTACATACGATTAAAAACACAATGATGTAGACAAAGAAAGCAAGAAATGAGACATCATCAGCAGAACCAAATCCAAAAATAAAATCAAACTTGGAATAATCCAGCAGGGACTTTAAAGAAATTATGACAACTATGCTAAATGAAACTGGAAAACGTGGTCAACAAGTGAACAGAGAGGCAATTTCATCAGAGTCATGGAAGTCATACAAAAAGAGCTAAATGGAAAAGTAGAATTGAAAATTACAAAATCAGAACTGAAGGCTTCTTTTGATTGTTTGATCAGTATGCTGGATACAGAAAAATAATAGGTAAACTTGAAGGCAAGTTGATAGAAATTATCTATCCTTTCTACAATCTGTACTGGGTCCTGATGACACTGAAAAGGGATTGTTTCAGCTCTCAGAGTTTGTTTTGTCATAGAGAAAGATAAACAAAGACCTAAAACAAATGAGTGTCATTAAAAGACATGATAGCAGAACATGATGTGTCTTTAGCTCCTTAATTTACTAGATGAATTACCTTGAACAAGTTACATAATGTCTGTAGGTCTTACAGGATCTGCAATGGTTAAGGGAGCTGATATGGATCATTCTCATACAATTCTAGTGACCACTAAATAGATAAAATTCGTGAAGTGTTTAGGACAGTGTTCAGTAAATGCTAGCCATCCTTGGTAGGTGTGCAGAAGCAGCAATGGTGGAGATAGTCATGATAGAAATGGTAAAGCTTGAATAGCAGTTCCCCTTGTACAAAGGCTGAGATCAGAGGGAAAGGCATTTTCTGGAAGAATGACCACGATAAAAAAAAAAGATAGAGAGGCATGAAAAGTACAAGGTAAGAGATTATGAAAAACAAACAAACGGGAGCATAAGCTTTATGAGCAGAGTCTAGGGCTCTGAGGTGAAGTTGTGTAGTAACACTTAAGGTTAGGCAAAAAGCATCATCTATAATGTGTTCAATTAAAGTGAATTAGACATAAAGGTGCCTCTGTACTTTGAATCCTGACATACCAAACTACAAACTTAGCCTGTAAACAGACTACAACCTAGTTTTAGAGTGTCTGTTTGTAACAAATAACTGAGTTTCAGCCAATCATAGTCTGCCAACTGATCCGAATGTATGTATATAAGGCAAATGTCAAGCTATTTCTGCAGGGCCCCCTTTTTTTTTTTTTTTTTTTCTGTTTATATACACTGCCTGCCCACATTGCTGGGTAGAACTCTCTGAATCTCTTGTTTCAGAGTAATGTCTGATTTCACAAATAGTTCTTTGCTCGAAGAAACTGTGTTAAATTTAATGTCTCTAAAAATTTTTCCTTTAATAGATAAAAATAGGGTATCAGACTTTATAGGCAACAGGAAATTATTAAAGATTTGAAACAATAAAGTCATACCTCCAGATGCCATATGCAAAGATCGTTATGGCAACATAGGCACAGATAAATACTAGGGATGAAAGAGACTGCAGCATACAGTGTCTTTTCCGAAGACCTGCAGTAACTCAGCCAATGCATCACGAAGGTCTAAATGAACGCCGTTCAGAAAAGCTGGGAAAAGTGGAGGAGGTGTGAGGAACATCATAGAAAAACTTAGTTCATGGGAGGAAGATAAGATTGAACACTATATAAACTTTGGAGTTTATCATTCAAAAATTGAAAAGCTATTGAATGACTTCAATTACATGCTAACATAAAAGTAGTAAATAAAATCTTATAAAGAGGCATTCTGCAAAATGCGCATGGATTATTAGGAAAATCATTTGCAAAATTATTATTTGTAGCCAGTAGGTACTATTAAGCTACTTAAAAACAAGCCTGAATGTTTAAGAAAGATAAATATTTCCTTCTGGAGTAACAACTATTTTGTGTACTTTATTAATCTAATCTAATTCAGAAGTCTTTTCTTTTTTTAAAGACAAGTGTATGTTAAAGCTCAGTCCATTAATGGTTGAATTACAGTAAATTATAAATCAGCAGATTGCAAAGTAATGAGTTTTTAAAATATCTATTCTTAATCTCTATTACTGAAATTTAAATTTCTCTCTTATTTGTTTCTCTGGAAGTAGAATAAAACTGCTTTGCCCTGATGTTTAGGATGTGTTTTTAATGAGGAACACGTGTAAGTATCTTACGGGTTCACCACTTAAATTACAAATGAATTAACATTTCCTCCTGGACAAAATCTCTCTATTAATCCTGGTGGGGTGACAATACCCTGGATCCTTCTTCCGCGTCCTTCCCAATCAGTTTGGAGCAGTCTGTCAGGGTTATTATTCATTAATCCTCATTCCATACAAGGCAAAGCAGTCATCAACTTTATCCCCATTTCACAGATAATTTCTTTATATAAGCAATAGTCTCTAATACATAATGCCATTCAAAAGTAATTTTAATACAAAATTTTTGCTTCTATTCTTGGCTGTCAGTTATAAAAATGGAAAAATTTTCTGATTTCTCCGATTTTCTGCAATTCAAGTAATGACACTTGAGGCAATGACCTGAAACTTTGTATACTACTGGTGACTTAGGGAGAAGATTTTTCAAATATTGAGCAATCTCATGTTATAATTTTTATAATTTTATAATAATGCAATCTCTTTTATCAAAAGATTATATTCCTGTGCCCATTCGGCTTTAGGAGTCTAAACAGAAAGTGTGGGCCAACTGGAAAGAGGTTGAAACTACTAACAGGACTCTGATCTCAGCTCTGCTACTACTTGTACGTCTTTGGATGCTTCATTTGAGACCCTTGTATATTCACACATCCCTAAATTAAGAATCATAGCCCCTGGATCTACCTATACTAACGGATACTGTGTGACTGAATGCGATAACTTACTTAAATAAAATGAATGAAAAAAAGAAAAGTACTTCACATTTTATAACCATGAAGCAAGAGACTCCCTTTTTTTTTTTTCTCACTTGGTCACCCTCGGTAGAATGCTGTGACATCTTAGCTTACAGCAACCTCAACCTTTTGAGTTCAAATGATCCTCTTGCCTCAGCCTCTCCGGCAGCTGGGAGTACAGGTTCCCATCACAACACCCAGGGTCTCAATTTGGTCCAGGCTGGTCTTGAGGCCATGAGCTCAGGCAATCCACCTGCTTCGGTCTCCCAAGTGCTGGGATTACAGGCATGAGCCATTGTACCCGGCCTAAGAGGCTTTCTTTAGATCCTCTACTTGCTTTTAGAAGTAAATACAAATAATGTCTGGATCTCCATTTTTAAAAAAATTAATATTTTTTTAATTAACAAGTCTTAATTATGTTATCTATAGGATATAATTTAATGTCTTGATCTATGTATACAACCTGGGATGATTAAGGTAAGCTAATTAATATACCCATCACCTTGCTTAGCTATTAGTTTTTTGTGGTTAGACGTTTGAAATTGACCATCCTGGTTATTTTTGAATATTTAATGCCTAATATTGACATTGCTTACAATGGATCTCAAAACTTATTTTGACCAACTTCCCTTTTCTCCTCTACCCTCAGGCCTCTACTAACTGCAATTCTATTCTCTACTCCTGAGTTTGTCTTGTTTTAAATTCCACATAAAAGTGAGATTATGTGGTATTTGCCTTTCTGTGCCTGGTTTAATTCACTTAGCCCAATGTCCTCCAGGTTCACCCATGTTGTCAGAAATGACAAAATTCGCTTCTTTTTTTAATGGTGAATAGTATTACAATGCCTTACGATTTTACTTTCTTGGATTAATTGGTTTCCGATCCTTGTAAACTGCTTTAGATAGCAACAGAGTTTCTTTCAGCTGCTGCAATGTTTGCTTTGCTTTTTGTTCATACACAACAAAGCTAGTGCTGCCCATTAGAGGGGTGGTAACTAAGGTGTCTCCTAAATACTTGGTGCATCTAAGGAACTTCAAGCAGCTTCCTTGGTCAATTGCGGTTGTTTAGAAGGCCCTTTCAACTCTCCAGAAAGGCTACTTTGTATTCAAAACCCACATATAAAGCACCAAAATGAATTTATTTGGAGGTGAAATTATCACTACATTTAAAATATCATTAGAACCTCGCTAAAATAAGAAAAAGAGAAAACAATAAGATGATTATATATATACATGTAACATGTTTTAGGTGTGTGTAGACACACACACACACATACAGGTAAATGCTGAATTAATGTTGGAACTTTGGTACAAGCTCTTAGATACGTCAAGATTCTGGTCTTTACAGTCTAATGTGAGATTCAATGGGGCTCTACCCGTGGCATCTTAGTGCCTCTGCTCTGGCTGCAACGTGAGCCCTGGGCCTGCATGCTAGAACTTGTATTAGAAGCTTGAAATTCTGGTTATTATCCAGGCTACAAATCTATGCATATCTTTATCTGAAGGGCCCTCAAAGCCTGTTAACTAACTTGCAGCATGCTTTTCTTTCTTCATGAACACTGCATCTTCCTTCATTCAGACTGGACCCCAGGAGCCTGGCACATTAGTTACACAAGAGCACAAATTCCCATTTGGCCAGTGCAAAGCTGCCCTCGCAATCACCATCTCTGGCCACGGTTGTGTTTATCCTTAGCATCTGGTTTCAGTTATCTTTTTTGTGCCATTTTGGACTGTGTTGGGTTGTTTCATTACTAAGTTTCCCATTAGAAAATGGTGAACAGGGTTATGAGGAAGTGGCAGAATGTGGCTCATCCCTAGCCCCGTGGCACTTAATTACTGCATGTTGTTTGCCAACTAATTCTTGGCATCTAATTTATTTTGGGGGCCTGCCTAAGCATTTAATTGAATTTGGATAACTCCGTTCAAATATTTATACCATTTTCTCTTTCTCCTCCTGGTACATCATCAACAATTCTGCACCACATTTTAGGTCAGCTCTACTTCTTTTTATCCCCCCAAAATGCTTGGCATTCCTCTTTTTCTGTTAAATACATTTTTATATTCCTCTCCTATTTACCCATTTATTTATTTTTAAGACAGAGTCTCACTGTGTTGTCCAGCATAGAGCACACAGCTACTTCAAACTCCTGGGCTTAAGTGATCCTCCTGCCTCAGCCCCCTGAGTAGCTGGGGCTACTATGCCTGGCTAATTTCTCTATTTTTATTAGAGATGGGGGTTACACTCTTACTCAGGATGGCCCCCCATTGCTTAGTTCCAGTGATCCTCCTGCCTTGGCCTCCCGGAGAGCTCAAATTACACTGTGTCCAGCCAATACTTCATTATCTTTAAAATATTGCGTGCCCTACTTTCCTTCTAAACCTTTACCTGACTCATAATAGCAGAGGAATTTTACACTTTCCCTGTTCATAAAATGTTTTATTCCCTCATTTCATTCAAGTTGTATTTCATCCCTCTAATACTTTTCTTGTATACAAACAGGCAGCATGAAGAAAAGAACTTTGGCCTCCTTCACCGCCTCGCAGCCGTGTGAGTTCCAACATCCTTGTCTCTGACCACAGCTCTGCCACTTGGCTCCTTTACTCTCTAAGCTTTATTTATAAAGCTCTTAAATTTCATCCACTTCTATGATTACTTGACGTCTCTTTCTTCATGTCTCCGTCTATCGGTATCCTCCTGGTTTTATATCCTGCTTCTAACCTCAGCCTACCATGTTTAGTAGCCTCTGCTTGGTGCCCATATCCCATTGTCCTTCTGTAACCACCACATTTAATTCCTGTGGCTGGAACAATCCCACCACACCCCTTCTTAACTCTGATGCAGACACACACAAGTGCTGCTGGGAAGGTACAGACCCGGACATAGAATTTCCAGCTCCCTTTGGGACTGGGCATGTTTTTTCTTCATCTTTCATCTTTCATGCCTCTCACTGCTCCCTCCCACCTTTTCAAGACTTTGCTGAATCTCCCTATGATACCCTAGGCCACAGAATGAACACTCTGTATCATAATTCCATTTGTGGATTTTCCCTACCTAGCCCCATATCCTGATGTTAGAAATTGATAAATAATGATTTTATTCACAATACCTTATTTATATAAAAAGTGTCATATCCTTTATTTATTTCAAAATGTCATATCAGTACAAACATTGCAAATCAAATGAATATAATACATAATCTATAAAAAAATTCCTTTTCCATGAATGCAACCAAACCATAAACTCACTCATAGAAAACAATGCTTAAAGTATTTATAAATTGAGTCAATGGAAAGCCTTTCTAACCATGTCATGCAAACTAAAAACAAAACATATACACATGGATAACTTTAATTACATCAAAATGTATGGCCAAATCAGACACAAGAAACAAGACAAAACAGCAAGATGATACAATAATTGTTGCAGCATTGAGCATTAGTCACTAAAAACCCTTAAATACAGTTTACATACATATCTATATGGGACTAATTAATTAAATTACAGTTGATGCCTATTACAAAATACTATGCTGAAATTAAGACCAAATCAATAATATTTAATGACATGGAAAGATAGTCAAGCATCCTGTCAGTGAAACAAAAAGAGGGCACATTGCGATGTTAGAATCTTAGACCAGTGAATGTATATACGTGTGTATGTGTAGGTGTGTATGGAGAGTGTATACAGTACACGTGGATTTCTTTAACAGGGAGTTTTAAAGAATGTAGGTTGTTTTGAGTTAATATAATATCTCACTCCACTTTAACTTATTTTATCTGATAGGCACTATTGTGAGGAATTAAAAATATCTTTATTCTCATGTATAGGCTGAACAATTTTAAAAGGGGTGAACAACTTCATTGGAATAAAGTAGGTTGGACAGTGATTGAGGCAGAACACAGGCAACTGACTCTTGGCCCACGTGTTTGTGCTATCACATGACAGCTGACCCTGAACAGATCATCATTTCAATGCAATAAGTTATTTTCCACCTTTACTGTGGCAAAGAGGGGTAAGAATTAAGGTTAATCTACTAGTATAAAGTTTCTTTCTTTCTCTCTCCTTCCTTCCTTTTCTTTCTTTTCTTTCTTTCAGAAAAACTGATATGAAAGCACTATGATGAGTACCAAAAACATATCTTTCCTTGATTTACCTGAAGTCTGGCCAAGGAGCTACCATCACTAGTGGGCTTCCCACGTATGACACCTGTTATTTTAATATGTTGCTCTAAGATGGATTGGGCATAGCCTAAGACACTCGAAACCTGGTAATATCCACCTCAGCTATTTGAAACAGCTATTGAAATAGATCTTTTTTTCCCCAGCCTGTGATTCAATTCCCCCACAAATCTCTTCTTAGCCCCCTGCCCCCCACAGATAAGCCTGATTCATCCAAGGGATATACACACACACAGAGAGTGAGGACAGATGTGGGGGAGGGGGTACTGCTCATTGCCAAAGTGGAGGCAAAAAGCAGAATCATTCACTTGTCTTTATACAGAGGACTCCTCTCACTCAGGAAAGAGGTAGTCCATAGAAGCATTTTTATTTCACAGCCAGAAGCTTCATTTAAATAAATGGAGAATTATACAAAATATAGAACAATTAAATTAAATCTAAATATTATAGTTATTGCAATTACAATAGCTAAAATACTTCTAAAATAGTGAAGGGGGAAATAATTTAGTATATATTAAAAACTCGCTCATCTGGTCCTTTAATCCTCACAAAAGAGTCTACCTGACCCCAAACCTGTGCAGGTAAAATGTCGGCTCAAAATATCTGAGAACAAGACTTACAAAACACAATTCTCCTCCCTGTCTTTCATGACTTCCTTCTTACATGATTATATAGAGATTCTTTGACAAAAACAAAGTATCTAGGTCAACTTTCTCATCCCCAGGAAATTTCATTCTGTTAAGTCACAGCCCTAGTTCTCTTATTTCCAATTGAAGTCTGTATTTGTGTTTGCTACTGTTCTTCAAATAAGGGGTATTAAGTTATATAATTTCAAACTAATGTTGTAAATGGCACTTTTATTCTGTAATTTGACTAAACAGTGACTATAAGAAAATAATAAATGTAGCAGTTTTATTGCATGTAAATTCTGCAAGAATATGATATCTCGTGGGTTATTTTACAGACTGTGTTGTGGCTTCAGTGCAGCATAGTGAGTGCCACTGTGCAGAGAAATTCTTTTTATAATACATATATTGAAGTAGGCCTAGGACAACATAAAGCTCACTTTTTTGGAAGATGTCATTAGGCAAAAAGATAAAGAGGAGACATACAATACATGTATATTAATATAAATATTATAAATGTATATTTTATGTATATTATAACTATATATTAGAGAAAGATCTAGGAGTTGAAGCTGAAGTCACCTTGCATCACCTGTTTTAATACATTGATTATCAGTTATTGAAAAATATGAGAAAATACCAAAAGCCTGATTTTCCTTCAGATTTGACACATGGTTTTAACATACATATTAGAAAACAACTGTACTGGATAGGTTGCCAGTGCTTAGATTGGTAGATTTAAATCTTTCAGTGTAAACGTCAGGTGGATAAAGTCACATTAAATGTTCAAAAAATGTTTTGAACATCTAGGATGAAATTCTCCTTAAAATAAACAGAATGTGAAAGATATTTATAATAAGAATAATAAAATTGCTACATATGTATGTAAATAATTACAAATGCCACTGCTGAACTATCAAAGTCCCTTATGTACCCTATTTCTGTCTTTTTTCTTTTATTTAGTGGGGAATCATCTAAGCCCACACTAATGTATATAATGAAATATAAATACAGTTATTGCTGCACTATTAACTTGGGTCACTTCTTTTAAGAAATTGAGGGACAACACATGCTTGTCTAAGCATGTTATGCAAATTATTGGCATAAAAGGATTTTTTAACATGAATGTAGTGTAAAACGTGTCAGAGTGACAATTCTTACATTCAGTATTCATTTATCCCGACAATTACCATGGTTATACAGCCTTTCCACATGTAGCCATTTTATATGCATGTTGAAAGGGAAGCATGCGTATGTGCCTCCTAGATACTGGAATTATATTCTGAACACTTTATCTCTGAGTTGTGGCATGGACTCTGTAATTCTCCTTTGGTAATAAAATCGCATACATGAGATACCCAGCAAGGTTTGTCGATTCAAAATGTTTGAAACAGAAATATGTTAACATGGAAAGAATTTCTCCTTTGCTCATTTTAGACTCAGTCACATGGTCAGAGGCTGGACTTTTCTCCCGACATTTCCAGAAATCTTCTGGTAGCCATCTTATTGCTTTCTTCAAAAGACAATCAAACGCTGCCTACGTTCTAGCCGCCTTTGTGACTGTATTTCTTATGACACACAATGCTTATTTTTAAAATGGACTTTTATAAACAAGTTTTATGTTATAAAGGGAAAAAAATATGACTTTATGCAATCTGCTATTGTGCCCTGTGAGATTTGTCTTTGAAAAGAAAAAAGATCTGTAACAACCAGTCACGTGACATCGTGAGGTCTCCTCTCTCTCTCCCTCTCTCTCTCCCTTTAAGAAAAGAATACCATATTTCATCTATGAGGGAGGCAACATAAAAATGCTTCTAAAATATAAATTAAGACTTTTTTAGTCATTTGCAAATGCACAGAGTTCCACATTGGCTGGAATAAAGTCTTGCAGGATCCAGCTTGTCAATGTGAACAATTGTGTGGGGATGAGACAGATGGGTAGTTGTTTCTTTTTATATTCCCAGATTTTATTTCTTTAAATAATTTTGAAAATGCTTTTTTTTAATCATGAAGAATTAGCATAGGCTTGTTTTTAAAAAGAAAATAAAGTCGTAGACTTGGAGATATTAATGGAAAGAAAAGCAACTCTCATTACTTGAATTAAAACTCTCACTCATTTTAACTGAAAATGATACATTTTAACAGTTATACTCTGCTGATACCAACCATTATTTGGATTGCAATTGAGAGGACAATTATTTTTTTCAATTTTATAGATATATACAAAAAACATAGACGAAGTCAAATTTGAATAATCAACTAGGCATCATTATTTCTCTCTTAGTGCTTATATTGGTAGACTTCACATTTTGATCCCAAATATAAACTTCTTTGTTAACTGTACACTGAAATATAATTTAAGTCAAACTAAAATTATTTTTAACAACCCCTTTGTTCATATAAAAATGACAAGAAAGCATGTCTTTATTTTTAAATAAGCATTTCTTTCTTCTTTTATAACTACTTCCCCACACTATGAAAGAATAAAAATTTAACTAATGCTCTAACTAAATTGACCAAAGATTATAATTAATGACTTTTGACTATGTACAAATCTTCTGTAATTAGGAAAGGAAGAAAATAGTCTATAATAAATAAACTTGATATATAAGTCTATAGTGAAAATATAGATATATATTTTCATTTCAAAAATATATAGAAAATAGTCTATAATGAATAAACTTTGATACATAAGTACTAAATATTGAACATAGATGCCTTTATACTAGTGCTCAAGAGAAACAAAACAAAACAAAACTTCATCTATATTCTTTCCTGGGTAGAAACTCATATTTTGGGTATAGTACAATGTGGTAAAACACTCAACTCAGAAAAGGTACTGTACACACAAATATAGTTTTAATTAGTTGAAACCCCAAATGACATTAATAGAAAGATTTTTAAAGAGCGTTTAAAGATCGTTCTAGGTAACGTAGCTGACTCTAGAAACTATTTCTACACCCTACTGAGAAATCTGAATTTTTTTGTGCTTAATTAAGTAAAAATTATTTCATTGGTCAGTTCCATACTGTATTGCAATGCTGACATGTGATAATTTTATATAGGAAATACAGTTCTGTTTAATGTTTTTAATGGATTGAATCCATTAGTACAACAGTGGTTGATTAAGAACCTATTTTAATATCTTAACTTTAAACAGACTACAAGGCTTTGTAACTCTAAATTGTTAGATTCCATTTTTAATTTCTTTAAAACTGATAAGCTTCTCTGCCTTTCCCCAAGTTCAAATTTAATTAAATCTACAACACAACCACACTGAAAGGAAAAGTCCAGTTTTATTTACATAACAGAACAATAGCAATAACAACGAATGGATAGCACTAAACCAACATCAGAGTTAACCACAAAATATACTCTTGACTTCTTCAATGAGTCTATCTTTTCTATCCAGCCCAGAATAACATTCAGTTCCGTATGAAAATAATTACAGAAATAGAACTCACAAATGAATGAATATATTTCTGAAAGTAAATTAGGGCATTCAACACCATCACTATTAAATTTAATATTTTTATAAACTGAGCAATCCTCTATCTTCACCCACAATATCAGTAGTGCTCAAATTTTTTATCTTTTAGGTACCATAAAAATTGTCCATATATTAAGCTATTTATATAGGCCATGAGGAAATTAAGGTTCAAAACCTAAGATGCAGAAGGTTAAGGGGGCAAGATCAGAAAAAGAAAAGTAGCAGAACCAGGATTTTTAAGCAGCTTCTTTTCCCCAGGTTATATTCAGACCAGAGGCTTCCTCAGACACAGTCAGAGGCTGAGTTCACCTGGAGCAAATGGCCTGGTAGGAGAGCACTGTCACTTTATATTAATCAAGCTTCCCCTGTAGCTGTCTTAAACTAACATCTACTCATGGTTTTGGAACTTGGATGAGGTATACACTGGCCACGGTCATGCTACATACTTTCAGGGTCTAACACATGTATTGAATATCTGGGGCCAGAATTAAGAAATTCCTAAGAGGGGCTTCAACAAAAGTTGAAAGTTAATGCACAATATAGGTTTCTTGAGCTCTAACCTGTATTCTCCCTACAGTGAATTTTTGAACAATTTCTTATCAGCATTGCAGGTGACTAGGTCACTGTTTCCAGTCTCTTCATGTGATTCCCTAAACTTGTCCTCCTTGATTTGGGGTGGCATTCATTCTTCCAATAAGATTTTATCCCTGTACAAGTGTTCATTTTTTCTACTTTATTTTTTCCCCTTAATTATCCTTTCTCCTTTAAACATGTGTAAATTTCTAAGTCTCAAAAATTCTTCCTTTTTGAAACCAATACTTGAGTTCAAGTCTCCTTCTGTCATTTTATATTATTTTTTTACCCATGATCCTCAAACAATCAATCTACCTCCAAATTCCATTGCTCTCACCAGCTAGCCTTTATTTCCTCAAATCCCTATAATTTGATTTGTGGACCCATCAATGCTCAGAGACTGTTCAATGGAATTATTTTCCTAATTGAATTGAGTTTCTTTATGTTGACTCTTGTCAAATTCTCCATTGCACTTAAGAAAGCTTGTCTCCTCATTTTCGGTTTCTATAATACTGTCTGTCACTTTTACTCTGTATCTTTCACTAATGGTGCTGCTGCTCCCCTCTGCCCCTTCAATTTATAGGTTTTCTTTATTCTGTACCTGCTTTTCTTCCTCAACCCTTATCCTTTTATAGAATGTATGCATTCACATGTCTTAATTATCTCCCCTGTACTGAACAACTCAAACTTATACCATTGTACCAATTACTTTACCTCCTGTTGCATTCCCCCAGATTTATTACCAGCTCCTTGAGTCATTCATTCAAAAAGTGAATTGGCCAAGGTCCTAGTTTATATCAGGCATCCTTATAGACACTGGAGATACAATAGTAGATGAAAAAGGCCAAAAATATCTGCCCCCATGGAGTATGCTATTAAAGGAGAAAGGCAATAAACATGATTTAAAAAGTGAAATACAGTAGAACCTCTGTATGTTGACCAATGCTGTTCAACATACAGAGGTGGTCAACTTAAGGAGGTGGTCAATGTTGGGAAATGGCCAACTATGGAGGTTCTACTGCATTTAGTATAATGAGAAATGAGAGCTAAAGACAAAACATAGAGCAAAGTAGCTGTAGTGAGGTATTTGGGGTGGGCTTAAATTTTTAAATAGGCTGTGGAGTACAGACTACAGTGGGGAAGTGCAGAAGCTCTAAGAACAATTAAGTTAGCATGCTAACAATCCAGGGGAAAGTTCATGATAACAAGGATGACAATTGGGGCAGTTGGAGTGAAGTGGCACAGGTTTGAATTCTGGATCTATTTTGAAGATAGACTAGACTAAACTTATTGATGGACTAGATACAAGAAAAAGTGAACAAGACTAACACCAGAGTCTTTGACAAAGTAACTGGAATGAAGTAATCACCATTAAGAAGCATTGGTGAGTGAACAGGAGCCACACACCAGCAGCTGAGCTTCAAAGACTTTCAAGTTGGAGTTAAGACACGGCAACTTTCTAGTTGGAGATGAAAAATATATATTAAATAGGCAATTGGATACACAGGTTTGCGGATATGAGGAAGATTCTAGCTATGGAAAGTAAATTATAGATGTATGAACATAATGATATTAAAAACAAGATAGTGAATGTAGATAGGTAAGATAAAACATCTAAAGATTAGAGTTTAGGAGAATGAGGAACTGATTAAGGGACTGAGATGAAGTAACCAAAAACATCAGAGAAGCAATGGGCATCTAGAAAAAAAGTAATTTTATAAGAACTGGGGATCAGTTCTGTTCAAATGTTTTGGATAGTGACAAAGATATGAGAATTGGCCATTGAAATTAGCACTATGAATGTATTTGGTGACCTAGAGAAAAGTAATTAAAACGGAATGTGGAAAGGGGCAAGGGGAACCTGATTGCAATAAGTACAAAAGAGAATGGTAGGATAAATTAATGATAATGGAATCAGAACTTCCCCAAGGAGTTTTGCTATAAAGGATAGAAAGACATGGGAATATAACTGTATAGCAAAGTGATACCAAGGGAGAGCTGTTATGGTGGATGGATTAATAATATATATAGTTGTTTTCTAATGAGAATGAATGGGCAGAAAGAAAAGCATGCCTAATGATGCTAAAGTATGGAGAAATGTTGAAGTAAGCAAAAACAGATGGGATCTGGTACACAGATGGAGACTCTGGCCTGGGTAGAAGCATGGATGGACAAGGTAACAAGGGCTTAGCTACCAGTAGGTGGGTGACGCATTAGTGAGAACTTGTGAAAGTTATCTTTAAAATGCTAGAATTTTCTCAGTAAAATAGAAAAATAAGACTCCACTGGGAGTGACAATGAAAAAGAAGGCACGAGAGGTCTGCAGAAACAGAAGATATCATTAAAAAATTATCTAAGAGAATGGAAGAAAAACAAATCAAGAAAATGTAGTTTGATTGCATTAAGGACCCACTTGAGGCTATTCGTAATAAATTTAAAGAGAGACCAGTTCCATTGGCTGTGTTTTACTAGTTTCCCAAACCATACTGAACTTTACAGGTGCAGGCATATAGCAGAAAGTTTTATTTAGCTACAATTGTAGTTTCATCTGAAAAGTATGATGATAATATATTTATTATATATTCTGTCTGTTATCTAGCACCTTTATAAAATTATTTAAAAAGATAATTTAAAAAAATATATTGCTGGATTTTGAACAAGTATTCATATAATACACATAGCAATAATAAAACAACAGGTAAAAAAGAATAGAGCTACAAGGTAGTAATATCACATCTATCACTTAAATTAATATAAATCTGAAGTAGATTCTCATATATTAAGATGTATATGGTAAACCTTAGAGCAACTACTAAAAAAAAATAACTCCAATGAAAAAGAAAGAAAATCATTATAAGAATCAAAATGTTAGACTAAAATATTCACTTACAGCAGAAGATAGCAAAAAGGAAGCAATAGAAAAAATAAATAAAATTAAAAAAAAAAATCATTTAGGACACAAAAGGAAACCAAAAGAAAAAAAAGCCAAATGCCTTAATGATAACATTAAAAGTGAATGGGTTAAACAATACAATCAAAAGGCAGAGAATAATAGACTAGATTAATAGAAAAAGATCTAACTATGAGCTATTTTAGAATCCAAGTTACAAATCGGTTGAATGGAAAAGGAAGGCAAAGTGTATAGTATGCAAACAGCAACCATTTTGACTTTATGAATAAATGTTACTAGAAGTGCTGTATTTTACAAAGTGTCAATCTACCAAGAAAATATAACAATTATAAACATGTATGTACATAAGAATTGAGCCCTAATACATGGAACAAAAGGTAGTAGGACTTGAAGGAGAAATATAAAACTCACCAGTAATAGTTAGGGGCATCAATACCCCACTCTTTCAACTAAATAGAACAGCTAAGCTGTTCAAACTAAAAGACTTTAACAGGCTATAAACCATATAGCCCAGCAGACATACAGAGAACAATCTATTCAACAACATAAGAACACACTTCCATCTTGAAAGTACAGAAAAATTCTCCAAAATAAAACATAAGCTAGGTCATGAAATAAGTTTAAATAAATTTAAAATAATTGAAATCATACAAAATACATGTTTTGGCTACAAGGGAATATAATCATAAATCAATGGCAGAAATAGATTTGAGAAATTCACAAAGATGTAGAAATTAAACAATGCCTTCTTAAACAGCCAATGAGTCAAATATTTGTTTTCTAAATAAAATTAGAAAGTATTTTATATCGATGAAAATAAAGACACAATATCCCCAAACTCATACAATTCAGTCAAAGTGGTTTTCCAAGGGAAATTTATAGCTATAAATGTCTATATTGAAAGAAAAGAAAGATCTCAAATTGGTAACCTTACTTTCCTTCTTAAAACCCTGGAAAAGCAGAGCAAACTAGACATAAAACAAGCACAAGAGAAAAAATAATAAAGATCAGAATGTAAGTTAATGAAATACCAAATAAAAAAAACAGAGGGAAACCAGTGAAAGCCTAAGGTGCTTCTTTGAAAAGATCAACAAACTTGACAAATCTTTAATATGAACTGATTAAGGGAAAAATTAATAAAGACTCAAATTATGAAAAACAGGGATGAAAGAGGGGACATTATCACTGACCTTACAGAAATACAAGACTTTAGAAGGAAATGCTATGAATAATTACATGTCAACAAGTTAGTTAACTTTGATTAAATGAACAAGTTCCTGGAAAGATACAAACGACTGAAACTGACTCAAGAAGAAATATGAAATCTAAGGAAACTTTTCACAAGTCAAGAGGTTGAATTGATGTGTCAGGAATACCAGCACCACTATAAAAATGGGTAATTTGGTGTGGGAGCTGATAGTCCTCAGCATAATTCTATTCTATTCATGGCCACGTTTTTTAAAGTGAGAGAACAACTAAGGATAATCAACAAAGAAAGATGTGTGGGGCAAAGTCCAAGGCAAGAAGACACCAGCTTTCAAGAATTGTCTCTCACATTGAGTCACACAGGACAGGCTTAATTCCCCCAGCAACAAGTTGTGACAACATGTGCAACGTGTTGCCAACTTTGAAAGCTCATGAAGGCTATCCGGGGACAGTTAGGCAGACAGTCTCTGTCTAGCATGTACCAAAATCCCAGACTACTACAAGGAAAACAGGTGTTCAGCATAAATCATATTATTTGTACAGTCACAGCACAGTGAGCCACTCTTATCAATTCTGAAAATAGTGGAAATCCTTCCAAAATCTAAGTTCCCAGACACCAGCCAACTGTGAGCCAGTTTTTCTAAGAATTTTAGTCCGGCCGGCAATGTCAACTTTTTTTCTGCACAATTAGAAAATGTAAAACTTTCTATAAAGCAACACTAAGACCCTCCCCCATTTTCTTTGCTGATAAACTCTACTAACATTAAAAAAAAAAGCATTAATATCAAATTTTACAAACTTTTGCAGAAGAAGAGAAAACTCATTATATGAGGGCAATATTATCTTGATTACAAACGTCGTAAAAACTGAAAACTACCAGCTAATTTTTTAATAAAAACATCTCAAAAGAATCCTCAAAAAGTACGGAGGATTCTTGTTATTCACAGTAGTTACACTACAGGGTGTCCAACCTTCAATCTGTGGACTGCATATGGCCCAGGAAGGTTGTGAATGGGCCCCAACACAAATTCACAAACATACTTAAAACATTGTAATTTTTTTTGTGGAACTCGATTGTGTGGTTCTCAAGCATGAACTTTGTAGATGACAACATCATATCCCAATGTCATGTAAAATAAACATACATAGCTCTTGCTATCTGTACACACAAAGAGCTCCAGTTTTATGGTGGTCTATGGCTGCCAGCACCGTACCTTCAAAGGGCAGTTACGTTGACACCATCAGATGTTACATGTGCTCATGGTATTTGGACCTACCGTTGCAATGTTAGCCATTTAGTGTTATTTAGGAGTCAGGTAAGCCTTCTTTGATTATTAAGGTACTTTCACACCTCGCAGTGCCTCACACCTCGCCCACTGTGCTTTACAATACACTCTCCACCTCTCCCTGCAACAGCAGCTGAGATCTGAAAGAACCTAAACCTTGCTTTCTATTTTCCTATCAATTAATTTTCATAATGCAGGTAAATATAGTCTCTTACCTATTGTTTTTTTAATGCACTATGGCTCCTACAACATCTCAAAAGAAAACAGAATCCAAAAAAAGAAAACTTACGAGTGAAAGAAGATTATTCAATGAAAAGTAGACAGTTGACTACTTTTCTGTCAAGGCAAGTAGTAAAGGAACTCTGCTTAATTTGTAAGACTATAATTTGAAAAGGGATTACATGCAAAAGCATGCTGCCAAATTCAATATGTGTGAAGTGTTGTGTTGTAAGGACAAAATAACAGAACTGAAAAATGTTTGTCTCTTCAACAAAAATCTTTTTTTAAAAAGTCACCACTCAAATGTATTCTATTGTAAAAACTAATTAAGCAGTAAGCATATTTAATAGCAAAAAATTTTAAAACCATTTACTAGTGTTGAGTTTATCAAGTAAGGTATTTGAAAGCATGGCAGATATAATTTTACCTGTAAAAAAGGGTGATATTTATAGAATCCATTTTTCTGGTCAGACTATAGCCCAGTAAATTAAAGAAACTGGAAAATCTAGTCAAAGAAGTTCGGAGAGTAAAGCTGCTAATTTAAAATTTTACATTTTTATGATGGATGACAGCACTGATGCTACAAATATAGCTCAACTTTCCTTTTTTCTTAGAGATATTGATGATGAATATAATCACAACTATGAAACTTTAAGAAAAGATATAGCTGAAGAAGTTAGCAAATAGAAACACATACCATGCTCATGGCTGAGAAGAATCAGCATTGTTAAAATGTCCATACTATACTACCCAAAGCAATATACAAAACATATGCCATGTATTTGAGGTGTCCTGAGATTCCTAAACCAAATATTAATATCAACTGCTCACTCTCACATTTTGAATAGAATCTTCAAAACAAAAAATTGTTTTGAGGCAAAGTTTCATTCTATTGCTGAGGCTAAAGTGCCATCACCATCAGCCTAAGTCACACCAAACTTAATTCTTAGGTTCCTTGCCTCAGCCCCCCCAAGTAGATGCGACTACAGGCAACAACCACAATGCTTAGTCATTATTAACTTTTCTCAGTAGTAAAAGGATTCCACTCTTGCTCAGGCTTGTCTTATATTCCTACATTCAAATGATTGTCCTACCTCATCCTCCAAGAGTGCTAGGACTGTAGAAGTGAGTCACTGCATCTAAATTCAAGAAAACCTAAAAAAAAATTTGCAGAGATCCTTAAAAATAGACAAATATTTTTAGGTCGTCAAAAGCAATCGAACACCAGTCAGATTTTGCAGTCCTGTGTAAGCCATAAAGTTCTTTGTTCTCACTGTAAACTAGAGAGAACATCACTAAAAACTAAACTCCTTCTAAAAGTTAAAAAGAGCCTTGATGCCCATTGCTCAGAGCTTAGGATGTTGGCCACATACACCAGAGGCTGGTGGGTTTGAACCATGCCCAGGCCTGCCAAACAATGACAATTACAAAAAAAACAAAAATCACTGGGCATTATGGTGGATGCCTATAGTCCCAGCTATTTTGGAGGCTGAGGCAAAAGAATTGCTTGAGCACAAGAGTTTGAGGTTGCTGTGAACTGTGACACTACAGCACCCTACTGAGGGTAATAAAGTAAGACTCTATCTCAAAAAAAAAAAAAATGTAGTTAAATTAAAAAGAAAAGGTCAGGCACCTGTAATTCTAGCACTCTGGGAGGGCAAGGTAGGTGGATTGCTTCAGCTCACCAGTAGGAGTCTAATCTGAGCAAGAGCAAGACCAGGTCTCTTAAAAAAAAAAGTCAGTTATTGTGTCAGAAATCTATAGTCCTAGCTACTTGGAAGCCTGAAGCAAGAGGATTGCTTGAGCTCATGAGTTAGAGGTTGCTATGAGCTAAGACACAGTGTCACTCTACCCAGGGTAAGAAGGTGAAACTCTGTCTCAAAAAAAAAAAAAAAAAAAAAAAAAAAAAAAATAAATATTAATTAATATAAATAAAAAAATTTAAAAAATAAATAAAAAAAATAAAAAAAAAGTGGGGGGCCACAGAATGGATAATGGGGCGCGGGCCCCGCC
>CAUYPK010100568.1:0-47944 GCA_963574355.1 Loris lydekkerianus | reverse complement strand
CTGCGGTGCATCTTACAAGGGTACATGTGCAACTTAGTGAATGCAGAACATGATTGTCTTAACACAATAACTAAGAAAATGCCAGGAATGCTATGTTAACCAGTGTGATGAAAATGTGTTGAACTGTTTATAAAACCAGTGTATGGGGCCCCGTGATCGCATTAAGGTACACAGCTATGGTCTAATACAAATAAAAAAAAAAAAAAAAAAAAGACCTACTTTTGAGCAAGAATGAGATCCTGTCTCTACTAAAAATTGAAAAACTTAACTGGGTGTGGAGGTGCATACCTGCAGTCTTAGCTAGTCAGAAGGCACTCTACCCAGGGTGACAGAGTGAGACTCTATCTCAAAAATTAAAAAATAAAAAATAGAGAAGCCATGTCAAGAGAAAACCACCAGCCAACTGAGCCCCTCCATCCCCGCTGCAGTGCGCACTGTGACCGGGCCACCCGCGCTGCTGCCGCCACTCAGCCCCCACCTGGGACCCGTAGTCTGGCTTGGCGCCCTGGGCCATGACATAGGGAAAGGACACGGGGGTAGCGGAGACAGGGAGAGAAAAGAGAAAAGGAGGAAAAACAAAGAGGAAAGAGTTGGATTGGTACTAGTGGCGGAGGGAGGGAGGAGAAAGGGAAGGAGAGCCCTGCGCTAAAGGGGATGTCAAAGAAGTAAACCCCCCAAAATAAAGTTCAGTTCAAGCAAAAAAATAATAAATAAATAAATAATACAGTGCTCCCCTTAGGAAGCTGTGCACTGACACCAGCGCCTGGTCTACCTTCAAAGCACTTTTTCTAGGTAGGATGAGTTTGAAACATAATCATCAGACCTTGTAGTTTAAAAAAGAAAAAAGTGAAGGAAAAGTTCAGCAGAGTAGCCCAGTAATGTCTCAGAAAGGAGATGGAAAAAGAGTGGTATTCCGTGGCTCCCTTTTTTTAGTGCAGATTTTGGAATCATCCTTGTGCCTGAGGAGCCGGCTTTAGATCAGTGTCAGACCCCCCCAGGGGTCCCTGTCCAGGTGTGTTCTCTTCCCCTCTCCACGTCCCCAGGGCCCAGAAGCCTGTAGTGGCTGCTTTCTTAGCTTGTAACAGTATAGAGTTTTCAAAGTGATTTTTTTTTGTTCCTGCTAAGTGACCATCTCGGTACTTGTAAAATGGTTGAAGACGGCCATCTTATCCTAGCAAATCAGTAAAGCAGGGGATAGAGACCTGTTAGAACTGGAGGTCCTGTTTCCTTTTGAAAATGAAACTTCATTCCCTGGTGGCTTTCTTCCCCCTCCTTCCCTCTCTGACAGTAAAAGCCCCCATTTCTGGGAGGAGGGCCTGAGAGCCCACCACGAGCTCTCCCAACCTGCCCTGCCAGGGTTCTGGCTGCAGGTAGACTGCTGGGGCTTGGGCGTCAGCCTGGTGGCTTAGTGTTCATTGCTGTTGTCCTCTCTGGGATATCTTTGTATCACACGTGGTTCCTAGAGTCTGAGTTTGAGGACTGGAAAGAACATAAATGTGTTTAAAAACTGGGACTCAGGTTCAGTGACCTCCACCAATCTGATTAATCAAGAATTGGTTGGGGACATGGCCCCCCTCTTTGGTGCATGTCAGGGCTCTCCCTCGGTTACGTTGTTTCTCCACATAGCCCGTTCCACCCAGGCTGGGGGAGGCCCCTTGGTAGCAGTTCTTTCACCCCAGGAAAGGAGGAATTAGAGAGTGCCAAGCAGGTTGGGCAGGGAGTTTGTTTATTCTCTATCAAAGGCTGTTAGTTATGTCGGCATCTTGTCTGTCACACCAGCCCGCCACCAGACGTTCAGGACTAGAAAGATTTTACTAAAAGCTCCCAGCTTTCAGTTTTAATTACAGGGCAATACCTTTTTCTTACCAGATATGGAACAATGATGCAAAAGCAATTGTGGTCGGCACAGATGTTATTAATGCACAGTGTTCATTTTGTTGGGTTGAAAATAAGAATAACAACTCTGATGGTTCTGCTTATTGGACACGTTCACCCATTCCTTAGTCTTTTTTCTCTCCTGAGACAGGTTTGACTCATGATTCTTTCTTCCATGGATGTGTCGTGATGTCACATTTCATCCATGGTGAGAGGCTACAGTATCTAAGAACTTAATGTTTGTTTTTTTCCTCCTACTGAGTTTTGACAGAATTCAGGTAAAGGAGTTTCCAGATGACAGGAAGGCTGATTTTCTGTTTTGGTGGCTGAGCCAGCTAAGTCAGATGTAGCTCTGTCCTCGTCGTGCAGAGTATCTTGTGTGCTTGGGAGCAGAATGGATGCTGGTGTTCGTAGCATTGGTTTCTGAAGTCAGTATTTGGTGGTAAATGCTTTTCATTGACCTCTGTCTGTCTGTCTTCAGTCACCTAGCTTGATAGCTTGGTATTACTAGCTAAAATGTTGGCAGACTATGGAAAGTAAGGCTTTTCAGTAGGGGTGGGTCATATCGTGATGGGGTGTGTGGAATTGGCAGTAATGTTTACTATTGGTCACGCCATTTGGAAATGTAGCCGTTTACAGAGAATCACGAAGGGGCCACTGTACTTACCCATAACTGTCTCCCAGATCACATTCTGTGTTGCCTCCTTCCCCGATTTGGTTGTCTGTGACTGTGTGGTCTGTGAAGTGTGGTGCTTAAAAATGAGGAAACTACTGCATGTGCTTCATGACGTGACCCAGTTCATAATTGGGAAGCTGGGAGAGGGGTTTTAACACAGTGTTCCTAACGTTTTGCAGGGCATCTTAAGCAACTTCTTATGGGCATGAGTGTGTATTGTGTTGGTTTTGAAGGGAAGGCAGGAAATGTGTTGATAGTGCATCGAAAAAAGATCTCCCTAGTAATAAATCTGGTTTCTGTGTTCTCATTCAGGAGGGCTGGCTGGCTGGTTTGCAGGATGTGAGGTGGGGGATTAGCAGCCTCATTTCCTAACCCTTCCTCCCCATGTTGTAAAAGCAAACACACCCCTGTCCGTGTGCTCCTCTGCCTGTTGGCATAAAGGTGTGTGTGTCATGCCTTTGGTGGGGCCCTGCATCCCATGTTTTCCTCAGAGGGATGAATCCCTGGACTAGCAGACTGGGGGACAGGGGCCCTTTCCCCAGGCTCCCTGTTGTCCCCTTCCAGGTTTGGGCCTAGGGACCCACAGGAAGCAGGCTGAGCATCAGCTTCGCGTGTCTCCTGGGACACCTCCTTCCCTGAGGAGCTGCTGCTGTTGCTATCCCCTGCGTGAGACTGAGGGGCTGCCCATTTTCTGGACATTCTCACTTCCTCAGGAAGATGGGATTTGTCCCCTGTGCTTCCTGCCTTTTGCCCATTCTTAAGACCGGTGACTCAAGCCAGTAGCCTCAGTACCCTAATTTGCTGTGGTGTGTCTGTGTCTGAACCGAAGGTTGCTGTCAGAGTACTTCTCTTTATTCAGCTTTTTTTGGTTTCTGTAATATCAGAGTCCTGTTTTTAAGGGTTCCTGGGAGAGTCACAAAGCCCACTTTTTAACATTCGACCAGAGCTGTGAGTGGAGATCTGTAGTACCCTCCTGCTCCTTGGACTTCTTCATCCATTTTGGGGTGTGAGTGTCCTCCTTGGAGATTTTATACACTCCCTTTCACTCTCTGTCTGTGGCTGTTGTTCCAAGCTTCTCCAACCCATGGCAGAGACTCTGCCCTTCTTGGGAGGCCATGAGTATTCCCTGCTGAGTAGGAGGAGGCAAAACCAGGCCCAGGAGACCTAACATGTGTATACTGACTCCAGGAGCTTGTGCAAGGCTGTCAGCAGGAGCTCTGGGAGAATGGCCTAGGGGTCCAAGCAAGTGCTCACTGCTCAGCTTCAGGCACCAATAGTTTATTTCTACAGTGCAAGGGGATCAAAGGAGCCACTGTCACAAGCCTTTGAATTCCCATGGCCCCATCTGTCTTAGGACCTATGCCACACACCCCACCCCTCACCAACACCCTAATAAATCTTAGTGCCACCAGGAGGTTTGTCACCTTTAATGCTTTTAACATAAGGCCTGTGACCAGATGGCATCAGCATTATGATAAAATAGCCAGGTCATTGCCTGGCCAAGAGTGGCTGAGGCCTTGTTTGTCTCTAGGTTTAAAGGAATAACCACTCTGAGAGCTGGGGGCAGTTTGTGCACACAGTCTGGGGTTTGCAGAATTAGAGAAAGCAAGATAAACAATGAAGAAGGAGGCTAGGTGATGTGGCACACACCTGTCACCCTAACCCTTGGGGAGGTTGAGTCAGGAGCATCCCTTGAGCCCAGGAGTTTGAGGTTGCAGTGAGCAATGATGCTGGCACTGCAGTCTGGCCTGGGTGACAGAGCAAGGCCCATTCCTTCAATAAAGAAAGAAGGAAATCCCTGTATTACTTGTTGGTTCTTACCCAAGGGGACTGAATAGCTCTTTTCATGCCAAGGTTCAGATTTTTCTTTTCTGTTACTCTTACCCAAGTCATGGAAAAGACAAAAGAGGTAGAAGCACTTACAATCCAACTTTCTCTCTTCTTTGCAGACCTGAAAGGAAGCGAAGGGACATCATGCAGGTGGCCAACACCACCATGTCCAGCCGAAGCAGGAACACCACGGCAGTGGACACCTACAATATCACAGACCCGGAGGAGCTTGAGACAGAGTACCCTTTCTTTGAGAGCAGAGTAGACAACAAAGAGAGAACCGTCATTTCAAACCTGCAGCCTTTTACACTGTACCGCATCGATATCCACAGCTGTAACCACGAGGCTGAGAATCTGGGCTGCAGCGCCTCCAACTTCGTGTTTGCAAGAACCATGCCTGCAGGTATGGTGTGATCCAGCCAGCCCCCTTGCTGGTTCCCTAAAGCCTAGAGGAGAAGACTGTGTTTTATAGACACAGAGTCTGACACCAGGCCCGTGTCCCTTAGTCTGGTGTCTGCCTACTAAATGATGTGTGATCATTGGTAGGCAGCTTGGTAGATCAGACACGAGGGAGTAGAGCTTTGCTCTCCAAGTGATATCACTTCCGGTGGTCTCCTGGGGAAAGTACTGAGAGCAGGGAGCTCCCTGCAGGTTCCTCTCTCCTCCTGCTTCTTGGTTCACACTGTGTAAACCCATGGCCCCTTGTCCATTTGTGCACGGGTAACTTAGGCTGCTCCCTCCTCAATGCTCACGGACTGACCTTCCCGGTTTCCCGGTTAGCTGCCTTGACTCACTACCACTCCTCAGGTAAACTCCCTGCATAGTCCTTGGTCCTGCTTATCTGGTTGTCTTCAGCTTTTCCTTGTACGTTAGACACTGCCTGTCACTCGGATAGCCATTTGCCCATCTTTGAAGTGGGTAAAGGCTCAGGCCTTCTTCCGGCAGGAGGCTCCATGTAGCAGAAGGAGCAAGGGGTGACTGGAGTCTGGGAAGCAGGGTCTCCTGTATACAACTCTGACACTGATGTGCAGCACATCTTGGGTAGCCATCAGTCTTCCATGCCTCAGTTTCCCCAACCTTCCTAGGAAAGATGTACACCACCCAAGGCCGCAGTGCCTTTCCCAGCTGTAACTTCCCAGGGCTTTTGTTCACCACTTTGCAGAAGAGAGAAACTACCATAAGGTCTGCTGGCAGTGACAGTTCATGCCAGCAGGAAGAGCTTGCTCCTGGCACCAGCTTCTTCATGGGCCACTCGGGCCATTCCTCACACCTGTGTAAAAACTGCAGTTGCTGAGTGTAGACATATGCTAGGAAGGTCCTGCCGCCGCCTGGAGGCCCTGTGCACTGCATCTGCTCACTTGCCACCTTGGCAATGCTGCTTCTGTCCCATGCTTTCCTTCTTTCAAGTGGTGGAAGCAGAACGGAAGGAAAAAGTTAACTTAGGTTGCCAAGGTTTTCCTGCCGAGCTTGGTAGCAGGCTTTCCTGCTGGGGAACTGGGGCAGACGGGGAGGATCCTTTGGTACCCTGAGGTGTTCATGTCATCCAGTTGGTCCAGTTTTGAAATCTCTGCTCTTGTAATCAGCCACGGGCCTAGACAGAGACTGAAGGGTTACTCAGGTCAGCCCCGTGTTGGTCTCACTCCCCAGAGACCTGAATCCAACATGGTTGCTTGTTTAAATTGTTGTGCAGAAGGAGCAGATGACATTCCTGGGCCAGTCACCTGGGAGCCAAGGCCTGAAAACTCCATCTTTTTAAAGTGGCCAGAACCTGAGAATCCCAATGGATTGATTCTAATGTATGAAATTAAATATGGAGCACAAGTTGAGGTAAGAATAGAGCTGCAGTCCTTGTCTGCTTGTATTTCCATCGGAGTTGATAGCACATGTTATATCACCATGCAGGTTATCTCCTGGTTAGCTTAAGACCAACACAATAACATAAGATGATAATCTGTGAGGATTTGAGTCTTTCTACCACCCGCATGCTTTCTGAGGAGTACTCCACAGCTTGCAAGGAGCTGGCTCTGTGTCACCCCCCAAGAAACTGCTTCATTGTAGAAAACGACCTATGGCATTGGCTAGATCAATCATCATAACTTTTGACCATGCTGGAGTTCTTCTGGGTTCCAGAAGTGTTTGATTAAAACCTTTGGGTGTACTTAAAGCTACTTGAGGAAAACGTAAGAGTTGGTTTCTTCCCCTTTGTGGCCGGCTGAGGTCATTGCTAGGTGGGAGGTCAGAAAGTCGGCAGCAGCTAGAGCCACCAGTGCAGTGAGTTTTGGGATCTGCTGGCAGATCCCAGATTTCTCTGAAGCTTGTGGGAAATTGACATGTTATGTTTTTTTGCCCCTAGGATCAACGGGTATGTGTGTCCAGACAGGAGTATAGGAAATACGGAGGGGCCAAGCTGAACCGGCTAAACCCAGGGAACTATACAGCCCGAATTCAGGCTACCTCTCTCTCTGGGAATGGATCATGGACAGACCCTGTGTTCTTCTATGTCCAAGCCAAAAGTAAGACTTATGGAGGGAGTAGCATGGTAGAACCAAAAATAGGTTGGGCCAGGACTTGGGAATCTGGGGGTGCTGTGACTCTTGTATTTCTAATTTTTTTGTTAGAACACATTTGGCCAGCTCTCAGAAGGGTAGTGGTAAGGTAGTGGCGTCTGGGAGTTTGGGCTGGGAGGATGCTGAGCTTTGGGTCTGTACCTCATGTGACAGACAGAGAGAGGGTCTGAGTGCCCTCTTTTGAAATGGTGCAGCCCCTGGAGAGCTAACTTCCTTGTCAACCTAGCTATGTTCAAAGCCATTATACCAAGCATTGAACTGACTTTTCTACTGCCCTCTTGGAGGTGGTTGGGGCTCAGGGTCAGGGCTTAGAATCTTTTTTTTTTTTTTTTAACTTTATTCAAATTAATATGAGGGTACAATATTTAGGTTACATTGTTCTCACTTCCAGGGTAAAGTCCCATTTGTAGAAGAGCAGGGCTTGGAAGTGAAAGAAATCTGAGCGTTATCTGGTCCAGCCTATTCCAGGACAGGGATCTCTGTGACAGCGTCCCAGGCTGAGGCATTCTGCCCCACTTAACTGCCTGTTGGTAAAATGCACGCGTGCTCTTAAGGTACCAACACATGAAGCACATGGTGTGCAGTGTTCGGTGCAGAGATTGAGTAATGGGAGTTAATGCTAAAGCCATGAACAAGATAATTCTGAGGCTATTCTTTGGGATGATTTCAGATTTTAAAACTGAATTTTTCAAGATATATAAGCAAAACAAGGGCCACATACTTGTCAGACCAAGAAAATTTAATATTTTGTTTGGTAAAATTATTTCCTTACAGAGTTTCTGATAATTCTTATTAGAAGCCCAGTTTGTTGGATTATTTTATGTTCATGTAATGGGATCCAGTTTGGCATAACACCTTTCCTTCTTGTTCCTCGCATATGATAGCAGTGTAGTCCTGCCTATTGTTAGTACTCTTTGGATCTAGTGGTGGTAGTCTCTGATGTCCAGGCTCTGATCCCCTGATCTGTAGTCTAAGACAAGCACTGTGCAGACCCACCAATCTCACCTCTGGGTCCAAAGGAAATGAAATGAGCACATCAAAGAGATACCTGCACTGTCGTGTTCGTTGCAGGATAGGGACTCATCCTAATGTCCATCAGCAGATGGAGGATAAAGAAAATATGGTATATGAGTGTGTGATGATTTAAGTTCTCAAATTCTTCCTTACCACAGTCACCCTCTTAGGAAGATATGCACCAATGCCAGCACCTAGTCTACCCTTCAAAGCAGTTCCAGAATTTTGTTTTCTAGAATGGCCATCAGAGCTATCTATCATCATACTGCACTCAAAAACACACAACAATAATGATAAACAGGTAAACAGGCCAGGCGCAGTGGCTCGTGCCTGTAATCCTAGCACTCTGAGAGGCCGAGGCAGGTAGATCACTGGAGCTCAGGAGTATGAGACCAGCGTGAGCAAGAGTAAGACCTTGTCTCTACTAAAAACAGAAAAATTAGCTGGGCATGATGGTGGGCACCTGTAGTCCTAGCTACTTGGGAGGCTGAGGCAGGATGATTCCTTGAGCCCAGGAGTTTAAAGTTGCTGTGAGCTAGACTGACTGACAGTACTCTAGCTTGGGGCAACAGAGTGAGGCTCTATCCCCCAAATAATAATATCACTCCTCCCTTTGTAGTCTATAACCAGTTGTATTGAGACACGTGGGTATGCCTACATGCCACCCTATCCAAACGCATACATCTCCCATATGCTAGAACTCCTTTTGCGGCCTAACTCTACACCTAGCAAGTGCCTGTTGATCCAGCCATATGCAGCTCTGCACCTCCCATGATGAACAGGACAAACAGCTCTGCAGTATTTGCACAATCTAAAAAAATAATAAATGATGACAAATGACACTTAGCAATACACTGCCACACACCCATACAAACACATCTGTGAGACACGGATATACCAGGGTTTTGAAACCTTACCAAGTTGTTTGTACAATGCTGCCAACGTAAACACATGGTGGTAAGTTCATGAACTTCATTGTTAGATCTTGTACGATGAGGCTCTGATGGCCATTTCAGAAAAATAATTCCAAAATTGCCTTGAATTGTGGACTTAGGCACTAGCGTTAGTGCATAGCTAATTTCCCCAGGGGAATACTTCGAAGGTGACCATAGTTACATTCAGCAGTGAGGCATGTAGCACCTTTTCTAGGATGAGTTCATGAACTTAATTGTCAGTCCTTGGATATACACAATGAAATACTTTTAGCCTTAAGAAAGAAGGAGATCCTGGCATTTGCGACATAGATGAACCTGGAGGACATTATGTTGAGTGATGATCTTGCTTATATGTGCAATCTAAAAAAGTTGAGCTCATAAAGGTTAAGAGTCAATTGGTGGTTACCAGGGATTGGGCAGGTGGGGCTTTGGGGAGATAATGGTCAAAGAATAGAAAATTTCAGTTGTCTAGGAATAAGTTCAAGAGATACTTTGTACCACCGGGTGACTATACTTAATAAAGTATTCTTTAAAATTGCTAAGAGAATAGTTTTAAGTGTTCTCACCACAAAAACATGACAAGCATGTAAGGCAGTGCATACGTTAGTTAGCTCCATGGAGGAGCCATTCCACAATGTATACATATTTCAAAAACAACTGCTGTACATGATAAACAGATGTAATTTTTGTCAATTACAATTAATTTTGTTTAAAAAAAAAAAACGGGGGGGAGGGACTGCATTAGTCCATCTGGTTAGCACCAGATATTCCAAAGCTGTGCATGATACCTGAAAATCCTAATACTGGTAGATAGCAAAGGAAGGATGGGGCATATAGTGTTGCAAAGCTTGAGCCAACATTATATGTGCCTGGCACTGTGCCTGGGTTCAAGTTTTAGGGGTAAACAGATGCTTAGGCAGGTAATTTGTCAATGAAAAAAGTCTGAATTCTTCCATTTAGTCCATTTAACCTAGTCTTACCAGCTAGTCTGTGCAACCTTCCGAGTTCTAGAATGTTCACCGTATTCCTGCAGCCCTGTCCAAGGCAATGGCCTTGCTGTCTTTCTCTGTCTCTTTCCCCTTCTCTCTCCCATCTCCCCCTTCTCCACCCCAAGCAACACAGCCTAGTTTAGGGGTCTTGTGGTCTTTGAGACAGCAGCATTGGCTCCTGGACTTGGGTGAATTTGGCTTGTTTGGGGAGACCCTGCCTGCTTGTGCTGCTCCATTTTTAGCCCCATGACTGCCAGGATGCCAGTGGGAAACCCAGGAGTCCTTCTGATGGAATTCTGCCAGCAAAGTTGGCATATGCTACATGGAAATCGGATCTGCATGCAGGCTTTATTGCTAGGATCTTTTTTCCTTATGTCAGATAAGACTCTCTCCTGCTACAGTTTAGTCTCATTTCTTCTTGTTTAATCTACAAAGGAGACAGATGCTTTGGAAGCTTTCTGGCAACTGCTCTCCTTACAGGAGCTCTGCCTGTGCTTGCATTCTATTAAGTGACCCTTCATACATCTCTCTTCCAGATGAAATAATCGCAAGCCTTTTGGCCTTTTCTTGTAGCCTAATCTCTTGCACCAATTTTCTAGCCATTTAATCATTTTGTTCTTTCCTGGATGTGTTCCAGTTTTTCCATGTCCCTGTTGAAATGTGAAATCAAAAAGGACACGATACAACCTGACCAGTAGTATAAGTGATACAAATATAAGAAATGGGCCTCAGGAGAGGGGAAAAAAGTTGGCTTCCCCCTTAGTGATGATAACTTGTGAGTATTTTAAGGAATTAGAACATGCAGGAACCTGCATTCACTTCGAGAGATAAAATATCAATAAAAATATCCATCTTTGATAAACATATCTTTAATTTTAAAATTAAAAATAGCTTTAATAGTCTGTAAAGAGTAATCATGATAGAGTTTTTAGTGGCAAAATAATCATTGATTATTGATCAATGTTACTTGATCCCCAATGAGTTCCAAGCCCATTTCTACATAGACATCTCTACTTGGGTATCCCATGGCTACTTCAAGCTTCTTGTGCCAAAATCCAAAAATCCAAAATCATATCTACTGCGCTCAAAACACCTCTTCCCTCCTTTGTTCCAGGTCTCAGTCCTCACAGTCCCCTCATCACCCAAGCCAGCAACCTCACAGCCATCCCTCACTCTGCTTTCTCGCCAACCACCTGTTTTTTATTCCTACCACAATCTGGTGGGCTCTGCCATTTAAATCTCTCTGGAATCCAGCCCTTCCCTTGCCACCTACACTGCCACAGGTGGGCCTCCAGGTTGCCCGCATTATGGGAATAGTATAAGCTGTGGGCACAGGAAGGCACCTCCTGTAGAAAAGGATCAGTGGCTTTTTCATAGAGTCTAAACTGGGGAGTGCGTATCATGCCCAGGGGATGTGGGGTGTCCCCCTCTCTCTGAGACATGCCGGGCCCTCCAGTCTGTCCTCAGCCTGGCCATCTCCCTGGTATACAAGTTTTATCAGTTTACTGCTGAGCCTGAACGATTTTGCTGGCTCCTTTTAATCTGTGAAGTTGAAACTGCTCATCTTGGACAAGGCCCCTTGTGAGCCAGCCCTCACTTCTCTCTAGGATCATCTCCAAGCCATTTCTCACCAAGGAACACATGGCTTTCTCCTTAGGAGTCGTTGGGGAGCATCCCTCGTCTCTCTCTGCCCTCTCCCTGCTTCTCCACAGCCTTGCTGTCCGAGCAGTCCATTTTTCCAGTGATCATACAACCCATTGACAGGGATTTCCCCCATCCTACAGAATGTTCCAGGGTGTGGGTCCATGTGCAGGTGCCCAGACTGGTGATGTGTACTGCTGCTGCAGCAGGCCCTGTGGCCTCACTCTTGGGACCAGACTCATGTGTTTGTGGGGCATTCAGAGCAGCTTGGGCAGGGATGCTATCCTCATGTTTTTGGGTATGTGTTCACTTTTTTAAAATTCCAGATTAATATGAGGATACCAACGATGAGGTTACCATGTTTACATTTGTTAGGTAAGGTCCCTATTTAATTGTGTCCCGCACCTAAGAGGTATGCCACATACCCACACATTGTGCCCATTAGGTGGGAGCACACCAGTCCCCCGCCCTCATATGTTCTTTTACTTTAAATTGTCTGTGGCACTACCTTCAGACAGATAAAGGTCGGTGTGGCTGGATAAGAATCTTATCCATTTTATTTTTAGCCAGTGTATGCATTTTTTCACTAATAGTCATTCAACTGCAAGCAAAGATTATTTTCTTTTAGATCAGTCTGTCTGTAACATCAGAATATACTGGACTAAAAAAAAAATTATACAGTTCACTCTGTACTTATTTAATCTTTTTTCAAATAATTCAGCTTGTTTTATGTGTTACTGCCGATAACCATTTACCTCAGGAATTACAACTGCATGATGGAAGTCAAGAAATATTCAGAGATTGCTGTGTTTTGTTTTTTTTTTTCATACTTCCAGCTGAATTTAAAAACCAAAGCGAGTTTACCTAATCACATTTTATCATTTCCTCCCCTTTGCTGCAGCAGGATATGAAAATTTCATCCATCTGATCATTGCTCTGCCCGTGACTGTCCTGTTGGTCGTGGGAGGGTTGTTCCTGATGTTGTACGTCTTCCACAGAAAGAGGTCAGTGACTTGTGCCAAGTTCAAACACTTCTGCAGCTAAGTGGTGTGATGATTTGTGTGTGTGTGGAGGTAGTCTTGTTAAGGATTTTGAGGAACTAGTTTATGGATTGCAAAGCCTTATTTTTTCAGACAGTTGTTCTTGACAGGGAAAGAGAACATTTTCTGATAATTTTAACCACAAGCAACAAGATGTGTTTTGATAGCACAGACCTTCCCCGTACTGGCTGTCGTGTTGCACAGATACTGCAACTTGCGCAAGCTTTTCTGAACTTGATGTTTCAACCCTCCCAGTCAGATAAGTTGTTCTGTCATTTTCCAATAAAAGAAAGAAACAAATGTTTCCTAAAAAGCTCTAATTTGAGGGGCTGAAGAAGCCAAAAGATGTGTTAGCAAATGTCTGCTGGCCAACCCAGCCTGACTTGGGAGTGTTAGGGAATAGCTGCCACAAACAGTACACTCTCCCCACGCCTCTGTCCAGAAGCTTCAGGAAACAACACACAGGCTGTTAAGACCAAGATGGAAGGTACACACAGAAATGTATAGAGACGAGTCTCACTAACCTAAATCTTATCTTTTCTGACAGAAATAACAGCAGGCTTGGGAATGGAGTGCTGTACGCGTCTGTGAACCCGGAGTACTTCAGCGCAGCTGATGGTGAGGGTCCCACCCATGTTCACTGCCGGAGTTCAGGGGAGGTGGATGGGGAGCTTTTAGGAGTGTTGCTGATTAGGGGAAGGGGAGAGGTTTGCATTATTTCAAGATCCGACAGGCCTCGGGTCTGTCTTCATTCATATGTCTTTTTCGTTTGTTTTTTTTTTTCTTTTTTGATCAAAATTTTTAGTAGTTCAGAGACTGTGTCAAAACTTCTGGGATATGGGGTGCCTCAGGGAAAAACAGGCTTCAGAGATGAATGTAGCCAGCCCATTAATCAATTTATTTTAATTGCTTGAAATTTTATGCTAGAATGAAAAAAAAGTTTTTAATTGTTAACATCTACATAGAAGATAGGCTACAGCTGACAAACAGTTCTTTTAAACTAGTTTCAGTTTGAGTATCGTATCATTATAATTGTCTTTGACCACTTACGGCCTCTCTGCTTGTTTTATCTTGGAATTTTTCTGTCATTTCCTCCTGACTAGGGTCGTGCCCTCATGGCTCATCCACATTACTGTTGCTGATAACTAATGAGGGCCATTCAGTTCAGTGTCCGGGGAGGTCTGACTTAGAAGCTGGGTAGTACTCAAGAATTATTTCTTTTTTTCCCTTTTTTTCTTTTTTCTTCCTAGTATGCTCACACCCAAACCTTTTGAGTAAATCAGATGGGGCTGGGGTTGGTCATCAGTCCCAGTCATTATATTTCCATTAGCTGCTCCTCTGCTAGGGGCTTTTACGAAAACCCTTCCATTTGCTCCTGACATCCCTGCAAAGTACGTTCTCTCACTGTTCATCTGTAGATGAGGAAATGAGCTCCAAAAATACTCTTCTCAGGCTCACATACCTAGACAGTCTAGAAGTCAGGATGAGAATTCAGTCACCGTGGAAAGGGCTGTGAGGTTCCCTGGGCAATCACGAAAGCTGGGCAGGAGGAGGGGCTTGGATTGGGCTCGTTCATGTGTGGATTTGGTGAATGTGTTCAGAAAAAGTGTTTGCTCCCTTCAGGAGAAAAAGTAGATGAACAGGAGGTCTGAGATACAGAGTGGTGATTATTCTACTTGATTATCCTGACCAAATGAGAAAACATAAGATCTGAAAATCTCTGTATAAATGTCTAAAGCTTTACTGTGATTTCTTTACTCATTTCTAACTCAATTATGTTTGTAGTAAAGCCAATTGAAAGCAGCCTCCTCCAAATGTGAATAGTAAGGACATTATCCCTATCTTCATAAAGGTCTCACAAAGTTTGTTTTTTTTATAGTCATATATACTCATATATTTGTGTGTGGGCTTATAACGCATAGAGAACATTCTGGAAGGATGCATACCACACTTGCAAGGGTTGTACCTTGTGGAGAGAATCTTTCTCTTAAAAAAAAACAAAACCAGGCATGGTGTCACGTACCTGTGGCTTTGGCTACTTGAGAGACTGAAGTGGAAGGATTGCTTGAGTAGGAGTTTGAGGCCCACCTGAGCAACATTAGCAAGACCCTGTCTCTTAAACAAGAAAGCAAGTATGCATTCTTTATATAAATAATAGCATTTAAAAAAATCAAGGTAAGGGAGTCATCACAGATGATGAAATTGATGGAGACAAGGCAAGGCCCCTTCCCCTGTCTACGAGTGTGGAATACAAAGGTACTAAATCTACTCTTCTTAGGAATAAAGCTCTGAAGGTTGGCTTTTGTAGTTGTTGACTATGAAGTACCCCCAAAGTTTAGAAAAAGCATGAGTACAACAAATTCACTCTTTAGTGGTGATTTGAATTCAAATTTTGTGTCTTTCCAGAATGCATTCGTCATATGTCTTGGTTCTTTGTTAAAATAAAACAAAAACACTCTTATTGCCACCCAGGCCAACAGGTGGGAACATGGTTACCTCATTTGAACTTATTTTATTTGGTTTTTTGACAAGCACCATATAGCTAGTTTCCTTCAGGGGTGACAAAATGACACTGCAGTTCAAAACTGCTTTAAAAACTTTTTTCTCCCAAAGTTAACTCTGCAAGTCACCGGTCTCCAAAGGACACTGAAAATCTACAGGAAAGTGCTGATAACATTGTGTGCATAGATATGTGCACGGCTGATGGAGCTCAGGACTGCTGATTAAAGTCAGAGCTGATGGGTTGAATCTAAAGACAAGGATTGTGAGGGTATTGACTTCAGGGACCTCCAAAGAAATAGATGTGGTTCGTTTTAACCCACATTTTTATGGCATGCTACCTACTTAATTCTCATTAAAAGCAAGCCTGGATTCTGAGAGATCAGTGAACAGGGACAGGGAATCTTTACACTTTCTGAAGGGCATTGTGAAGAGCCTTATCTGCTACATAGCTGTCTTGTACAGTCACTTGTCTAAGCAAGCACCAGCCCCTTCTTCGTCATCTCAGCCAGCTGGAGGATAGAGTTTCATTTCTGAAATTCTTAAATACCCTATGTAGGATGAAATACAAAATATGTATGAAAGAAAATTCAAGACAATAAAGTCCATACTAGACACTCCTCAGTAGTGTAAATAGGGGGTGTCTCCTGGGCCTAATTTATGATAAACACCTTTCCTGAGCAGCACCTATGGCTCAGTGAGTAGGGTGCCAGCCCCACATACTGGGGGTGGTGAGTTTGAACCCAGGCCTGGCCAAACTGCCACAAAAAAATAGCCGGGCCTTGTGGCAGGCACCTGTAGTCCCAGCTACTCAGGAGGCGGAGGCAAGAGAATCGTCTAAGCCCAAGAGCTGGAGGTTGCTGTGAGCTGTGACGCCACAGCACTCTATTGAGGGTGACAAAGTAAGACTCTATCTCTAAAAAAAAAAAAATATTTCCTTTGAGACATCACTTAAAAGCCGATACTTGGGACATAGGAGATGTTAGAATTCAGCTGTCACCTCATTGCTTCTCTTACACCCAGCCATAGAACCAAGGGCAGCAAAGACAGGGTGCTTAAAAGCAGAGACGGGCCCAGCCCCCATTTGCTGGTCCTTCTGCATTCCTGAACCAGGACCACCTTCCTGCCAGTCAGTGTGTGATGGAGCCTGTTGGCAGGTCCCCTTCAGGCAGAGACATTAGCACATAGAATTAGAATTAAGGTTATGACTGAAACTTCTTACGGGATAGGTTGATTTTTATGGACAGAACCTCAGTTTGGGTTTGTTTTCTTTCCTTCTCTCTGTTTGACTTTCCTTCCTGTCTAGAGTTATTTATTTTCTTGAAGCTAATCAGAAACAGAATCTGGAGAAGAAATCGTATTCAAGCTCAATAATTACCTTGTGCCCCCCCAACTTATTATCCCATGGGAGGTCCCTGAGTTTATAAAGCCCAAACCAAAGCCCCAGGAGCCCCCTCTGTTCATCAGCGGCCACTGCTGTCCTCTCCACACTGGGCACCACTGGTCTCCTCAGTTCCAGAGCTCTGTGGCTTCTGCAGCTCATGAGCAACCTGGGGGTCTCTGACAGAGACAGCGTGTTTCAAGTTGCACTAGTCACATTCAAGTGTTAGATAGCACAGGCCTGGAGTCAGTGTTGAGGACCCCTGATACCGCTTCTGGATCCATTTGCAAAGTAGGACCCCACGTACAACGTTACCGCCTCTTACACACACCTCTGACCTGTTCCCTGATCCAGAAGAAAAACTCTTATATGTTCCTACTTGTCTTCTCTTTTTATGATTTGGGTTTTAATCTATTGATGAAGATGGATGAAATCCAAACCTCCTAGAACCCTCCTTGTCCATTTCATACAGTTTCTCTAGCTCCTGTAATTAATTTGCATTTATGAGAAAATAGAGTTTTTAAAATAAATAAAAGGAACCACTGCTTTCTTTGCTGTCCTCGGTTTCTTTGCTTCTTCTGGTCCTCATGTACTGTTAGTACCCTCAGATTATCTTGAAATCCTCAAAGATTCAAAAACACCACCCCCTTACTCAAATCCATAGCGCACGGACAGAGTTTAGAGCAAGCCAAGCCCGTCTCTGGGTATTTTCCTTTGTGGGTTTTAGGAAGCGATGTTGTGCATTCCTCAGTTCAGAGTTGCCCCCAAAGCAGGATTTCCATGCCTGTTTAACTTTCCATTTCTTCTTTATAGTGTATGTGCCTGATGAGTGGGAGGTGGCTCGAGAGAAGATCACCATGAACAGAGAGCTCGGGCAGGGCTCATTTGGAATGGTCTACGAAGGAGTTGCCAAGGGCGTGGTTAAAGATGAGCCTGAAACCAGGGTGGCCATAAAAACGGTGAACGAGGCCGCGAGCATGCGTGAAAGGATTGAGTTTCTCAACGAGGCTTCTGTGATGAAGGAGTTCAATTGTCACCATGTGGTAAGAGAAGGTCCATGAAAAGCCAGAATCCAGGACAGGGAGGATGCTTCCCACAGGGCCCCCGTGAGTTCGGGGCCATCCTGTGTGTGGGTTTGGTGTCCCAGCCTCTGTCTTCTGGATAGTCACCTGCTGCCTCACCATCCCCTGCATACCCCTGCGCTCAGGGCAGTTGGGATGGAGCCCTGGCACCACGTGGACAGATTTGGATGGCGTGGGCAGCGGTGAGGGCCACGCACACCCTCAAAGTCTTTTTCTTTCTGATTCCTCCCAGGTGCGGTTACTGGGTGTGGTGTCCCAGGGCCAGCCAACACTGGTCATCATGGAGCTGATGACACGGGGTGATCTCAAAAGTTACCTCCGGTCTCTGAGGCCGGAAATGGAGGTCAGTTTTATTTTTGCCAACTTCACACATGATTTTGCCCATTCTCTTTCCTTTAGAAACCCCCTGCAGGGAAAATACTATGTCTTTAAGTCAGTTTGCTTTTTAGCAAGGAGTGTTTCTTGCAGCATGCTGAGTTATAGGTCCTTTATGTGAAGGCTTTCCCCAACAGAGGAAGGCCTCCATCTTTGTGAAAGGTATTCATTGTTCCTTGGATGCCCTGGTGCGGAGTGCCACTGTGTCTTTGTCCCTGCATTCCCTCCTCCCACACTCCATCCCATGTCTCATGTCCAGCTGCCAGACCATACTGGTGCGCTCCCTCCCTGATGCCTGCCCGCCACTGGCCAGGAGTGGCCGCCACCTCTGCTGACTTCTTAGTGTGCTCAACTCATCTTCACACGTGTCCTGTTGTGTTGCTGTTGGAGTGTGTCCCTCTGTACCCCATAGAGTTTCACTTTTCATCCCAGGTCCGGCATGTGTGCAGCTCAGGGCTGTGTTTGTGGCAGGCATTCTTTTGACAAATGTGCATTAAAGATCTGTGTCAGGCTGACTGGATTCTGCCCCTGCATCTGGGAAGTTGCTGAGGCGATTTCCACCCAGCTCATTCACAAGCGCGCGCACGCGCACACACACACACACACACACACACACACACACACACAACCCTTCCTTTGCACTGTCAGCAGTCTGTGAGACTGGGAAGTCAGATCTCTCCAACTCTGCATCTGCATTTTAAGCTTGATCCTGATTCAGTGTCTTGTTTGTACTTTCGAGTAATAGTCTCCTCAGCTGCCTGATCTCTGCTTAGTCTACGAAAAATTTTTATTTGGGTCATGAGTTTCAGACCCTAAGCCTGCCGAAGCCCTGTGTGATTTTTCATTGCGTCACTATGGTGCCCCACCTTCTAGAGTCCTAAACCATAAACCAGTCTTACCAGTAAATAATATTGAAAATAAATTGGTAGATAAATGCTGAGATGGTACCAGCAATACCTGCCGCTTCATGTGGCTGCCTCAGTGGGTCCAAAGCCCTTACTTTGACCCTGGCTTGGCTTCTTTAGGAGAAGGGGTCTACTTGTATTGCAGAAATGTAATAACTTCCCTTATTCTATCCCTTTGGAATTTTTTTTGCTGTTCTCTGTGAGGCTGAATTATTTTATTTTCTTCTTTTTTTTTTTTTTTTTTTTTTTTTGAGACAGAGTCTCACTATGTCACCCTGGGTAGAGTGTCATAGTGTCACAGCTCACAGCAATCTCTGAGCTTAAGGGATTCTCTTGCCTCAGCCTCCCAAGTAGCTGGGACTACAGGCACCCACTCCAAAGCCCAGCAATGTTTTGGTTGCAGTTGTCGTTTAGCAGGCCTGGGTTGGGCTCGAACCCCCCAGCTTCGGTGTATGTGGCTGGCGTCCCACTCATGAGCTACAGGTGCCGAGCCTATTTTCTTCTTTTAATCTACAACTTCTTCGTGGCGGCTACCTTGCAGTGGAAGTGAAGTTCAGACACCTGTTCACTTTTTTTTTTTTTTTTTAAGAGACAGAGTCTCACTTTGTCACCCTCGGTAGAGTGCTGTGGCGTCACAGCTCACAGCAACCTCCAGCTCTTGGGCTTAGGTGATTCTCTTGCCTCAGCTTCCTGAGTAGCTAGGTCCACAGGTGCCTGCCACAATGCCCGGCTATTTTTTTGTTGCAGTTTGGTCAGGGCCGGGTTTGAACCCCCCACCCTCGGTATATGGGGTAACTTTTGACTTCATTTATTTATGACACTTGGTGTCCAAGTTCTGCAAGAGCCACAAGGCCAAGTATGGACTAAGGTGGGACAGGGGGTGATTCACAACACTCTCACCCCTTGCTTTACCTAACCTTGGGCCCCAGGACCCCTGGGTGTTTGTGGCTTTTCCTGGCTCTCTTTAATACACAGTCCAGAATGAAGGAGAAAATTTTGATCAAACAAGTGACTGGAGATGTGCAGGAGACTTCTTGCCAGCATCAATTCAGGTACCTCTGAAAAGTATGGAACTCACTCCCATCGTCCCCAGTTTCAGGCACAGAATAAAAACTCAGGGCACCTGGTCTTAGTGCTGGCTCTGTCACTGCCTGAGGACAGCAGGCAGCAACTAAAGGTTTATGGACCTCTGTTTCCTTATGGGTAAAATAAGAGGGTTGTACAGCATGTTCACTGCAAATCCTCTTCAGGACCAGAATTTCCCTTTAGAGGTGTCAAATGTAAATATTTTATTTCTAACTTAAGTCAAGTATGAAAATGTATGTGTGCGCTTCCTAGAGGTTCACTGTATTCTACTTGTCCCTCCCCAAGTTCAGATTTGCTTTTTTACCTCACCAAGTATAGGTGCCGTGTATGCACTTGTCTAAAGTCAGCCTCTTAAGCAGGCTAAGGATTTCTGCTGTCTCAGGTAAAAAAGAATGGCAGCCCTGTCTCTCTGTGCTTGACATTAAGTTCCTTTTGTTCATTGCAATTATGTCATTGTTAATTATGAATGCCCCCTTCATAGCAAACACCTATACTTTATACTCCAATACTTAAGTACCCGAGACGAGACCAGGAGAGGTTCAGGCTAAGTTTAATGAAAGGGAACTGAGACCTGCCTGGACAAAGATGGCTGCTGCAGTGAGGACGGTTGGGGGCTTGTCTTAGGGGAGGAAGATTCCACAGGTTGCTGGGAGGTTTGGGCAGGCTAGAGTCTTCCCAGTGGAACTTTTAGAGCTGGGCTAGGTAGGCCTTTTGTTCTAAAGGAGGAGGAAAGGGAAGGGTTTAGGCCCCTGACATAAATATTATCAGCATAAACTGTATATTTCACCTGAACATTTCCTGACGCACTGTGCATATTGAAAGTTCTGAAGAGGCTAAAAGGAAGTGTCATGAAAAACATAGTTTTCCTAAAGAGAAAATGGTGTGCAAAGATGATGGCTATGCCCAAGAAAGTGATGGCTCTGGCCTACCCCCAGGACATAATGTCAATTGTCACAGGTAAGTGAGCAGTAAAGATACTGTAAGTCACCCATATAGCTTTTAATAGCCTCTTCAGAATTCAAAATGTTTGTGTCCTTGGGCACAGGGAACTACCCTAGTTAGAGAACTGCTCCTAAGTACTGGCTTTCCTTAGAAACTAGCACCTCATTAGGTGCCCCCAGCCAGTGCTGGGGAGCCCTGCTGGGAACCCGGCCATGCTCTCCCATGGCCAGCAGGGTTGGAGCTCTGAGGTCCTGCATAAGACCTGTCAGCAAGATGGCTTTGTAGTATTGTATGACATGCTTTCTAGTCAGGGGAGCCGAGGTGAAATCTGTTGCATTAGTTACCCGCAAAAGGCAAAAGCATCTACCTAGGGGGTGGTGATTGAATTTTTTTGCACTGGAATGACTTGGGCGTATGTCTTACACATTCTTTCAGATGGATTTATTGTTATCTGGAAGTAATTCTTTTCAATTCCCAAGTGAGTATGTTATCCTCCTCTGCAAAAAGGATGTATTTATCCATGTTAACCTGTCACCATGTTTTACACTGGTCCCCTCTAAGATAAGCTTCAGCTGCATGTCACTTGTCAGGTGCCCACAGAAAGTACAGTCCAAGGAATGCCACACTGTGCATTGAAAAATTAATCCTAGTATTTTTGTACTTTTGAAGAAAGCTGAAGAGAAAGAAAAAATATTAAATAATTTATAACAATGTTTATATGGGAAATAAAACATAGAGTGTTGGTTTGGAAAATACATTTGCTTATTTCTGCACAGCCTTTATAATGTTTTCTCCGTCCCTTTACCTGCACTTTGATTGTAGAAATAAAAGGAGCATATAAACTAATAGGAATTTGAGTAACCAGAATCTGCGATATCAAAAATGACTGGTTCTACTTTATGTCAATTTTTCCCTACCCAAAATAGAAAATGCGGGTCCAAGAAGTGCTGATTGGTGTTTGACTGGGCAGCTGTGTGAGATGGATTGGTGGGCAGGCATGACTTTCCTCCAGATAGATGGCATCCTCCTCCTAATGACACATTGCTTCTGAGTAGGACCTGATTTCTTAGCAGAATGACCTACAATGCTAAGACTGGACAAAGATGGATCTGCAAATTCTGAAAGAACTTGGTGTGGGGAAAAAAATCCTAAATACTCACCTGAATTTTGTTTTTAAACATTTCCAACAGAATAATCCAGTCTTAGCACCTCCAAGTCTAAGCAAGATGATCCAGATGGCTGGAGAGATTGCAGATGGAATGGCGTACCTCAATGCCAATAAGTTTGTCCACAGAGACCTTGCTGCCCGGAACTGCATGGTGGCCGAAGATTTCACTGTCAAAATTGGAGGTATATGCTTAGTTTTCCAGATCTGAGTAAGAACTAAACTCAGAGGTATTTTGAGGACTTGACTGCTGGCATTGACCTGCCTGTGGAGCGGTTTTCTAACGCGTCCCTTAAGTGTTAGAAAGACTTGATCTTACGAATAACATGATTGTCTCCAAGTTGATAGTCACAAATCTGGTTGGACTGGTTCTAATCCTGATAGCGCCTGGACAGACACAGTGGCCCAGGCAGCAACCATGGCCCCTGAGATCAGCTCTTGGCATTTGAGGCCATTTCTTCTTAGAAAACTTCTCAACCTTAGTTGCAGAAATAATAGAGACAGTGTTTTCAGGTGATTTTGACTTGGAAATAAAAGTCAGCATCCAAACTGCCAATCTTCCCTCTAATTTTCCTAACTGATAAGGAGCATTTCCCCCTGCTCCCCAGGTGCTGCATTGTTTTCAAGGAGGTGAGGTGTCCTAATGCTGAAGGCCCTGTGCAGAGCAGGAGCAGTGATGGGAACAGGCCTGGCAGCCCCACAGAGGCCGTCACTCCTCCCTGGGTTTTATACCTGAGGCTGGTTGGCAGGTCTCACGCCACTCAGGATGAGGCTGACCAACCTACTGGTTAGACCTGCCACCACCCTCTGTTAACTCCAGAAAAAGGGTTTAGATTGAGTTTCTGAGCACTCCTTAGAAACCCATTTCAGCTTTAGGTGTGTTTTGTTTTGTTTTGTTTTTTTATTTTGGTCTTGTTGTCAGTCTGTATAATAAGAACACATGTAACCTTAGGGCTGCTTAGGAAACCACCTGCTTTTACCAGGACCCTCATCTTCCCACCATGATATGATGATAGTTCAGAAAAATACCAAGTATTTCTCTTAAGAAACTGCAGAGGAGGCTTAACATCCAAAGAAAACTATTTGAAATTGACCTGTTTGTCTAGCTCTTGAACTATCTGATCTAGAAGTATTCACCTTCCTTTAAAAATACCTATTTGGTACACCATGGAATATTATGCAGCCTTAAAGAAAGATGGAGACTTTACCTCTTTCATGTTTACATGGATGGAGCTGGAGCACATTCTTCTTAGTAAAGTATCTCAAGAGTAGAAGAAAAAGTATCCAATGTACTCAGGCCTACTATGAAACTAATTTATGGCTTTTGCATAAAAGCTATAACCCATTTATAACCTAAGAAAAGGGGGAACAGGGAAAGGAAGGGGATGGAGGGAGAGGATGGGTGGAGGAAGGGTGATTATACCTGCAGTGCATCTTATAAGGGTACATGTGAAACTTAATAAATGTAGAATATAAATGCCTTAACACAATAACTAAGAAAATGCTAGGAAGTCTATGTTCACCAGTGTGATGAAAATGTGTCAAATGGTCTATAAAGCCAGTGTATGGTGCCCCATGATTGCATTAATATACAGTTATGTTTTAATAATAATTTAAAAAAATAATAAAATAAAGAATGTTAAAATAGATCCAATGTCCAGTTGAATGGTAGATAAGCATGAATGAAACATGTCAAATAGCTAGCCTATATATATATATATATATATATATATATTTATATATATACATATATTTATATATATATATATAATTTGTATTCTACTTATGAAGATTCTATATCAAATTTTAAGTTTTGGCATGTTTCCATGTCTTCCAATTTCATAACAAATGGTGACTAAGTTAGATATTTAGGCATACAGAAATAAATATTGTTAACAAGCCAACTACAAATTCACCAAGAGCCAGGAGGGCAGAGCTGCCCTCGCAAATAGGCTTTGTTAATATTAATACCAACAAGAGCTGCTCCCCAAACAAATTAATTTTTAAAAATACAGTTAAAGAACTATAATAGCTATACTCAGATGAATAATGACAGGATCTGTCCTTTTCATTTGAGTACAATTACATACTGTGATTACATTTGTAAGGTAGAGTCACGGTAGTTGGGCTAATCGATACTGTTCAGAAGCTCTGGCTTGAGTCCACATTTTCTAGTCATTTAAGGAAGAAATCCATTCTCCCACTGCTTGGCTGACTGATGTTTTCCAGCCATAATGCCTTGGTCGTCTTGGATGTCCTCTGGGTCTAAAATACACCCACACAGCCATTTGAGTCTTTTCTGTTCTTGTTACCCACCACTGTATAATTCTCCCAACTCAGGATGGCATGATCAGGTAGGACCAGGGACGAGCTGCTGAAAGTTTAACCACCAGCACTTGGGGAGGATCCTGACTTTTAGAGTTGCTGATGTCTGTGATGTAATCTAGCCAATCCCCTGCAACCAACATGATATCAACCGGCTTGCTAAACTGCTGGAAATGTAAAGACTCTTCTGACTGGTGTGTGTGAGCTGGGTCTGCTATTTTAACAATAAAGGGCAAAATTAGACTTTCCCCATTTTTTTTTAGCAGAAACGATTGAAAAACTAAAGAATATTCTAGAAACTGAACTGGAAGGGGCTTCAAAGGTCACCAATTTCTCTTATTTTACAGGTGAAGAAATTGCCCTTGAGGATAATATTTAGAAATAAACATACCCTACGTCAAGCACACAAAGTGAACTCGGTGTGAGTTTAAAACAGCTTGCTATTCTTGCAGAGCTTAAGGGACCTGGGTCCCCCGAGGCATGAGGTTTCTTACACTATATTCTTATGACTGCTTTGTACTAGTGTAGCTTAACAGACCGGAGAGTGCTCAAATGTTCTTTCTTCACTGTGCTGGATTAAAGATCAGCCTTTGATTTGTAGCTGCTGCCACTCTTTGCTGAGCTTTTGCTGTTTATCACTTAAAATAATAAAATTATGAAATATTTAAGTTCTCTGCAACACCAGAGCTTTTCTCCTATAGGATGAAGTCCTTTCACCACCTTCTCAGGCATCGGGGTATCCATCTCTTATATAAAGAATTGTACTTTCATTACTGGTCAGCCCTAACTGTGAAAAAGTTCTTTTGAAATAAAAAAGACAGATAATAACCAATTTTACAAATGAGATAGCACAGGATAATCCAATAAGCTTAGGTCCAAAAGAAAGCTAGTAATATAATCTGAATTAGAACCCCAAATAGCAATCAAAGCCAGTAATCTTTTTCCTCTACCATATAATACCTCACTTGTTCAACAATAATTTGGAGTACGTAAGGCAGGGATTGTGCTATGCACATTGATTCTATAAAATTGACAACTTTCTGAAATGCCTTTTTTTGCTCAATTACAATATGCCAAAAACTTAACTAGGTGCCAAACAGCTTGCACAGAAAGATAAAAGGATTCTTCCTTTAAAGAATCTACAATCCAGCTGGAGAAAGGACAGATACATATGGAAAAATAATCAATGGCAAAAGACTATAAATAATAAATGCCTAAGAATAATAAGAATAATACAGACGTCAATGTTACCAGAGGTCAAAGGCAAAAGTGACCTTGAACTGGATGGATAACAAAAGAGCCCAGAAGATTTGGAATTAGATCCTTTATAATCTGATTTCAACCTAATTTTTCAGAATGATTGTGTTTTACTTACCTATAGGAATAGCTCTAAAGGAAATTTATCACATTAAAGTACCTGGCATTTTCCCTTCTCTGCCTTTGTACTTATTCTAACTCAAGAATTGTGTTCCCTTCCCTTTTCCACAGTAGCGATACTAGCAATTTTCAAAGCTCAGGTTTAATCACGTCTCCTTATATTCACCATCCCTATTTAACCATGGAAGTCACCTCCAAACTTCTGAAATGCTGTGGCACTTCTTGGTAACCTTTCTAGGATGGTTTTCTTTTAAACAAAACATCAGTATTTGCATATGCAAATGTGTACTTTCCTTCAAAGTAAAACCTAGCGAGTATCTACATATTTATGGCAATGATGTTATTGCTTAGAACATTTTTTATTTTTAATTCTTCAGAACTGCCCTCTGAGCCATTTTTAAACTCAAAAGAAATTACATCTTATTTTATTGTCAATTGTCATTTACTTGTTTGTCACTTTCAAACACATGAAAACAAAGAATTTTTTCTGAGACAGAGTCTATGTTGTGAGGCCTTTATCTTTAGGTCTACAGTAGACTATAATCTTCTTGAATTTAACTTTATCATTTCAACCACTGTAGGTAACACAGAATTTGTGATTTATATGCACATTTTCTAAGGTAAAATTCAAATACCATAGGCTATCATATTGCTATGTAGAAGCAAATTACTTAATGAGTAAACCTACCTAACTTCCCAACATCCATATCTCAATGCGAATAATTTTTTTGTTCTTTGCTGATCACCCTATATATATAAACTGCTTTCAAGTGATTCTTTTAAAATGAGTCTGAAAATAAAGCTGCATCTTTGTGATTTAATTAGAATATATGCCTTTGGATTTTTTTTTTAACATAACACTGAACTTGATGGATGTCAAGCAGATAAATTAGACATGAATGAGTGAATGATGTATTTGGTATGGAAATATAAGGGATTTGTGAAATTCTTACAGTGAGCCGCAACTGAACAAGTGATAGATAAAACTTGAAAGTTGAGAATGTGAGCTATTTTATTTTGACATAATATATTCAACAAAAATTCTAGTATTTGTTACTTAAATTAATTCAGATTCATTTTGACATATTCATGGAGAGTAGGAAGGAGTCGTTTCCCATATTTTATGAAGGAAATTACACCTCTAGTTCGGTGGTTCTCAACCCCTTTGTGATCGAGAAGACTTTGAAGAGTTGGTGAAAGAGAACTCTATAAGAAAATGTTTCTATATACAGAAAAATTGTCTTGCACACATTTGCAGGGATTTTACATACCCTTGTGGATCACCAGTGGAGCCCAAGAGGAAAACACCATTTATCTCTAAATTTGGAGTTTATGCAGGACACAAAGAAGATACCTCAAAAGTATTGAGAGGTCTACTCTATATTTCCCGTTACTTTTGGCACATCGCTTTGTAGTCCAGCAGGCTGTATCTAGACACAACTGCAACACCTGTTGTGTCTAATCAACAAATATCCACAGGTATTTCTCTGTAAAGTTGTTTCTTCTATCTTGCTAAAATACAAAGTGTCGGGCAGTGCCTGTGGCTCAAGGAGTAGGGCGCTGACCCCATATGCTAGAGGTGGCGGGTTCAAACCCAACCCCGACCAAAAAAAACCCCAAAACTGTAAAATACAAAGTGTGTTCCCATTAAATATTACCGTTAGCCACATAGTGATAGTGGGTAAACCATTATTTCCTTCTCTTTCAGATGCCAAAGACCTCCCATCTGAATTTCATGACTATAAGATTAAGTCAGACAGGGGCCAGAGGACTGATTAGCAGCAGGTTATTGTATATTAAATGGTCTTACCATTGTTTTATCTACTTGACATCCAGTGATAACCCATCAAAGTTAGTAAGATTAATGGCCTAACAAAGCTAAAGAGCACTTTTGTAATCAGTCTCTGAAGGAGACTGTAGTAAACCCTGCAGAAAACATCTAGGATGCTCACTAGGATGGCACCGATATTATTAAGGATATCTGGCACCAAGTTAGTGTACAAAGGGAATCATGTATGTCAAAGTGACATGTAACTTAATTCAAAATGGAAAATAAGAGACTTTGTCATTGCTTTCTTACCATTGTAGGGGTTTGTGATGAATTGTGTAAGTAATAAAATGAAATTCAAGCCAAGTGAAATAAAGTCTTGAGATATAAAACGGAGTGTGTTCATTTAGGAGATAACCTTTTCTATGTTACTCTAATATCCCTGAGGGGATGTGATCTAGTTACAAGCCCGTGGTTTATAGAGAGTAAACAACAGGACTTGGCTAGTAGATAGCTTTCTCATTATTGTTGTCAAATAAAGATATCAAAGAATAAACATGTGACACTTGTTCAACAGGTAAGTGGTTTTAGAAAGTCCTTCCATGGTTCATGCATAAAATTTCAACATAGAGAAAATGACATACGTCTTAAAACTCATAGTCATTTGTTGTAATCTACTGATCAACGTTTTAGCAGCAATCATGCCCTTGGTCATCTGAAATAGTTAAAGCTATAGCCCCATGGCATATCCATGTTAAAAGCCCTAATATGGGTTGAAATAAATCGGTGAGAAACCACATTAAAATGTGGAGACCATGAAACAGATTTATGTTTCTCTCAGAATAGTCTGGAAAGATTGGAATTCACTAAAGATTATATCACTGGCAAATCTTAAGTACAAATGTGTCTTTGCATTGTAAATATTTCACTGGCTTGAGACTGGAGTCAGATTCCTTCTGGAAAAACACAAGGTAACAATGAAATAGTCTTTCCTATATCAGCTATCTTAAGTCTCATAATCAGTATGAGATCCTGGCAGTATTCTTTTATCATTTTCAATCTATATAGGATAGACATTTTAACTTGGCATTAGGCTTAATATGATTTTTTGGGGAAAAAAAAAGAAATTGGAAGTGGTTAAAACTATATTTATATTCTTATGTGGGTACACTCTAAAAGCCCTGTACATAGATAAGCCTCTCAACCCTCTTTTATTTGAAACAGGAAATCATTTGAGGTTTATCCCTGTAGGTTTGAGGATAACTTTTCCCTTGAATAACTCATCTAAACTCACAGATCTTTTTGAAGACAGTTATTCAGTTACTGCTGCTGATAGAATACAAAAGAAAAATAAGAACAGGCTTGCTATATAAAACTGAGAAGGGATTCACCTCCGGAAACCTACATTGGAGACATATTCGTGATCAATATTCTACACCATTCTTATTTGAGTAATGGGAAGAAGCTAAAAGGAAACAAATTTTCTATTGTAAACAACAGCAATCTGATAAACCTACTAACTGATCACAGTCCATTAACTGATGGTAACTCTAGTTTCTCCTCTGAAAGCAGTTTGGGGATTAGGGCTGAGGCCAGCTCAAAGCACATGTAACCCTCTTGCTATGTTCCAATTTAGTAGCTCGCAGTGCCAACTGAGTCTTTATTCCCTGGAGTAAACTTTCAACTTGGCTTTCATTGTTTCCAAAAGTAAACTCAATTGCTCCCCACCTCTTTTTATCAATTACTCTAGTTCAGCAGTTCTCAACCTGCAGGTTGTGACCCACAGGGACTGTATTAAAGGGTTGCAGCATTAGGAAGGTTGAGAACCACTGTCATAGATGATCTCTGACTAGTTACAAAATCCCTTCTTTTGAAATTGTTTCCAACATTTGACTCTCCAATTATGACAATAATGATAGTCATGACTTTCCTGGTACTAAGACCCATCTACCTAGTCTCTCCACTAACTATGTGGTTTCTCCCTTCTCCAATCCAACCAATAAATTGTTTCACCTTTTATGCCCAAATGATGGGATCTCAGCCCAATGTAGTCACTAATTTTGCTTCAAATCAATCAATTTAGCTGAATCTTAACAAATTTGTTTTCTATGAGCACATGGTTATGAGCCAGAAAGAGTAAGAGGAGACATTCTCCACTTTCATAAACACTTTATCACTCAGGTCAAAAATTTAAGAGTAACCTAAACTCTTCCTTCTCCCTCCTCTCCCCTTAAATCAATCCCAAGCTTTCTCCCCAAATATCTCTCAAATTAAACTACCCTTTCTAAACCCTCTCAACTACTTTAGGTCCAACTTCTCTTTCTTTTTGAACTGCTATAGACTTCCATCTTCTCTCCCAACTTTTGCTTTGCCTCTGACCTCCACCAATCTTCTACTCATTTCTATTAGAGGGGTGGCCCTAAAATATAAATTTTGATCATTGTGTTCCACTGTTTAAGTCCCATCAATAGCTCACCATCAGCTATATCAGTTTCTCAGACCATGGCCAAAGACCACGTGCATCTGAAAATTCCCAGATCCTACTCCATAATACTGAACCAAAACTTAAAATAATTTTCACAAGAATCCCACAGGTCTTCAGGTTAACATCTCATCACATACCACTATAGCTGTAGTTTCTAACGTTGTCTTCCTGTACTTTCCAGCTATAGCCATGTTGTAGCCCTTAACAATTTCCTGTATTCCCTTGAGATTGCATGCTCTTTCATACATCTGGATTTTCGAGTATGATGTTTTCTCAGTCTCAGTTACCCTTTACCATGCGTCTCCATAATAAACACCAGTCATCCTACAAGAAGCAACAGTGGAAGCAACATTCAGTGGGGACATCTTACCCCAAATGCTTTATGCCCCTAGTTCAATTTCACAACTCACTTCTTTCTTATTCTGTGATCTCTAGAAAACCACTCTGCTATAATTTGCTTACATGCTTGTTTCTTTTAGTTAGCCATGAGCTTCTTAAGGACTGGTAATATATCTTACTGAAATTTATGTTTTTAGTCCCTACTACAGTGCTCAGAAAACATTGGTTAAAGGGATGACTTGAGTAAACAAATGATTAAGGGAGGGAAGAAGTGAAGACATGAAGAAACAAATGACCCGACAGTATTTAGAACAGTGACTTACCAAAATATCCACTGCAGATTTTATTTTGTGGTATTTAAATTGAACAATAAATATTCACTTAACACAGGCCTATCAAACTCACAGTTCTTTCTGGATTCTCTCTACAATTTCTTTTTGCCCATCTGCCAGTCTGGCATAATTACAAGCCCTACCTCAGGGTAGTGAAAATTAATTGGCTTGTAAATAATGATAAATTAGTCAATGTTCATAAAGTGCTCTCACAAGGAAAAGCACTCTATAGCCTCTAAGCATTTTCATTTATTAGAAAATAAATTAATGCATTATGGATATTTGAACCACACCTGTGATTTAAGCCCTAAATAAAATTATGGGTTTTCTTTATCTAGGTCTAAAATCCAGTTTGGCCTTTCATTCTAGAGTGTAGAGCCTGATATCACTGCCACCATGGTAAGACAAATGATGACATTACATACCATATACAGAGCAGATAAGAATGTGGACTTTAGAATTTAGAGCAACAGCCATAGCTGGACTGTCATTCTTACTGTGTAGTCTAAGTTTTACCCATTATCTTGGAAGGCATGAGTATGATTGGGCTAAGGTAGGGTTTTGTTGAGAGCTAGTTCAGGAAGTATGTTATCTTGAGCTCAGATATCTATGTATTTGGTGATAAAATGTAATTTCTCTCTTGAAATCAAGGCAATAGTAGATAATCTTACTTGGAGAACATTTGCTACTTTTCATCCCATTTTTTTGTGTTTAGTGATTTATTAAATCTAAAGGTCATGGGAAACAACACAAGACCTCCATTAATCTTCACAACTGTGATTACGACCATCGTATCTATGAGGAACTGAGCCTTTGAGAGATGTTTAAAACTCCTTGTCAATGCATGCAGCCAGTCAGTAGCACAACTGGGACTCAAAACCAGGAATGGCTTAAATCAACATGCCTGTCCGTCACTTCTGTGTTATGCTTCCTTTATGGTAAGACAATAATAAAAGGCCAGACATCTTAATTGTCAAGGGCCAAGATTAGGGAAAACAGTACAACTTATAAAAATCTTTCAGCATATTCCTACCCCAATTATCTTGACTCATTTTTGAGCTCTAAAGAAACTTTGACAAAGAGATTTAAAATATGGACTCTACATATTCTTCTTAATAAGGTATCTCAAGAATGGAAGAAAAAGTACCCAATGTACTCAGTACTGTTATGAAACCAATATATAATCACCTACACTTTCAATCAATGATAAAACACAATTATAGCCCAGAATGAAGGAGGGAAGAGGAGGGTTTGGGGAGGGGAGTAGAGGGGAGGGGAGCAAGGATGCTGGGTGAAGGGAGGGTAATTGGTGGGACGTCACCTATTGTGCATAATGCAAGGGTACATGTCAAATCTATTAAGGGAAGAATATAAATGTCTTAACACAACAAATAATTAAGTGAGGTGAAGGCTTTGTTAACCAGTTTGATGTAAGCATTCCAAAGTGTACCTATATACTCGAGTATAAGCCGAGTTTTTTCGGCACAAAATTTGTGCCAAGTTCGGGTTTTTTGGCATAAATTTTGTGCCGGAAAAAACTCGGCTTATACTCGAGTATATATGGTATATAAAATCAGCACATTGCACCCCATAAATGCATTAATGTATACATGATTTATGTGTATCTGACTTAATAAAAAAAAATTAAATATATTGTTGGGCAGCTCCTGTGGCTCAAAGGAGTAGGGTGTTGGCCCCATATGCTAGAGATGGCAGGTTCAAACACAGCCCTGGCCAAAACTGCAAAAAAAAAAAAAAAAAAAATATATATATATATATATATATAAAAAATAATATATATGTATTTATAAAATATATATTATATATGTATAAAATACATATATTATATATATGTATAAAATATATACATAAATGTTTATACATATTATATATGTATAAAATATATATATAAAATAATATATATTTAATGTCTGTCTCTGGAAGGAATCTTTCATGTTCTGCTTCAAAGCTATCACTTTGGGTTCCACGATAAGACAGAAGGAGATGAGACAATCCCTGGTGCTATGGCAAGGCCAGGAGGACCTTCCCACAAAACATGTGAGCCATTCTGGTAGAACCCAAAATTATCTGAGAAAAAATATTTTTGGATACTTATGGCCTCATAAAATGATGTATGAACTATAAAAAATATTGTGACAATTGTATCATTTTCACTAGAACTATTGTAGTTTTAAGGTTCCGTTCAGGTCTAACATTCTATAAATTTTAGAGATATGTTTATACTTTTACTGCCTTTCATTCACATTATGTTATGGTCAGAAGGTTGAGAAAAGCAGACATCAGAGCAATGCTAATGTGCAAAGGGTTCAAAGGATAAATGAACTGACATGTTTGAATTTAATTACGGATGCTAAACATTAAAATGAAAACATGAGTTATCAACAGTTTGTTTTCCACCCTGAAAGACAAGGAAACTTCAGCATAATCACTTGCTTCCTATGTACAATGCAGTAAGTTATGAAATAAGTTGTGTAGTCTTATGTCTAGAATCTTTCTACATGAAGTCTGAAAAGATCAAGAATAGGTATTGAAATAATTTGCTGATCCAAGCAGCCCATGATTTTATCATTTTTCTCTGAGGTAATGTGATATATGCCACTCCGTGTGGCTTCCTAGGCCAAGCTGATCCCCCAAAGAATATTATCTGCACTTACCCTATGACTTTAAAGCACCTAAATCCATCTTATATATAACTGGTTGGTAGGCCAATAAAATTAAGCATCTTCAGCATAGCTCCATGTATAAAAGGCAGCTCCCCTGGTCTTTCCATTTTTGCTTGAACTTACTGTTTTCATCCCTCCTCAATTCCTAAATCCATCTGTTTTTATAGGTCAGCTCATCAGAGAAAAGAGTCTGAGATGGAGATTTGCATGATCAAAGTCTATAAAAGGAAGCTCTTTAGAGGAATACTGATTGAGGAGAGAGAGAAGCAGGATTGAGCAGAGGACGAGGTTGCACTACAGTACCTTTGCGATGGAATTCTCACTAGATCCTATGGGATCTGTACAATTAGAAGGGCTCCTCAGAGTTGTCCTGAATCAAAGTAAGGGTGCTGAAACTTGGTACCCTGCATTGAGTGGTCATTGGGTGGGGATGTCAGCACCTGCAAGGGGGTGCTGACATATTGCAGAGGTTTCCTTCAGAAAGCATAGTTCTAAGACAGGGATTCAGTTCTGAGCAGTATGCAGCTTCCAGAAGTTGGAGCCTGGTTCTGAAGGGGACAACACATTACAACCACCACCTGGCTTCTGAGACTGTTGCTTTTGTGTCCAATGTTTAAGCCTGTTTCTTCTTGGTTTAGTCATTTTGACCTTATGTACACTCTTGGGAAATGGTTTAGTCTCATCCTCCGGTTCTTCATTCTTTTTGCTGTTCTATATTGCAAGATGTACTTGGTATGCAAAGATGACTTAGAATAATATGTCTAGGGTTAAGGCAAAAATAAATCAAGGTAGGGTTGCTAAACCTCCTGCAAAGTAATTCCTCTACATTCTTCTTCAAGAAGGTGTATGCATAATTAAATTGAAGGCATCTAACTTTCCTGTCTCTGTGTACCTACTTTTTTTTACTTCCCTTCACTACCTCTTTATAGCCACAGAACCAGCATTTCTGCTTCTAGTTTTTAGTTTCATGACACCCTTGTTCAATAAATATTAATATATCCTAGTGCAATGCCATACTTGAACCCTACCTCTGCCTTAGACATTCCTCCAACCTTCTTGCTTCTTTTAGACTTTCAGCACACATCATCTGTCACTCATTGCACATTTAAAAATATACCTTCGAGTCTACCATTTAATACTAATTGTTTATCATGTTAATAACCATGAATTTCTTATACTTTGAAAGTACTGCCAAACAGTACCTTGCCTATTGCAGGGTTTAGAGAGGGGTTTTCATCTCTCACTTTGTTTCATTTACTCTTCATATTTTTGCTAAAATATTACATTTCATAAATGGATACTCCCTGACCATGCCATCAAAGTAACTTCAACACACTCAGCTTTTTCACATAATTCTCTAGCCACTTATCATCAATGATCCCTTTTTCTTCATAGCCTCTTGTGTGTCTATTATAGTATCTCAATGTCAAGAAGCATATATATTATAAATGAACATTCATTCAATAAGGGTTTACTATAAATAGTATTTATTATTGTTTTTTACTATTTACTATAGTAAACCCAAGTAAATCCTTATTGGGATTACTATAGTAAATAGTAAAATTTAGTAATAGTAAATTTACTATTATTTACAGTAAACCCTTATGGAATGAATGAAATCACTCATTATCTGATATGGATCAATTACTCTGTGTACAGCACAGTGTTATTATTAAGTATATAGGGAGGAGTACAATAGTCCTGCTTCCAGCCCTCACATGGTTCATAGTCCAGTTACTAAAAAAGCATTAATCAAAAATGTACATCACATATTTTCCAATAGTGTGTATTTCAACATAAAGGAAAAACGTTTGAGATAATAGATATGCTAATTTCTCTGATCTAATCACAAGCCAAGGCCTGACAATTAAGTTTGTGACTTTGTCACCATGTCCTCACATTGGCAGCAATGTACAAACAATTTAAACTGATTTAACTTTGGTATATCGGTGTCTTGCAAGTGTGTCAATGTGTGGAAGTGTCTTGCTGAGCGGTGTTCAGTATTGTCACACATTTTTGTGTGCTTGTCGTGAGTATGTCAGAGCTTGAATTAGAGCAATGAACAAACATTTGTAAATTTCTTTCCTTAATTTGGCAAGAATGGAAATGAAATCAGGGACACGTTAGTCTAAGTTTCAGGAGATAAGGCTATAAAGAAAACAGCAGTGTACATATGGATTACATATTTATCAGAGAAAAGAGAAAGCATTACTGATGGAGAAAGACCAGAGTATACAGTAATGAGCAAAACTGACAAAAACTTCGCAAAAAGACATCAATTGCTCGTCAAAATTGTCAACTGACTGTGAGAAGCATAGCAGACTAAGTAAACATCAATAGAGAAGTCAAGAAAAATCTTAACTTACCGTATATACTCAAGTATAAGCTGAGTTTTTTAGCACAAAATTTGTGCCGAGTTCGGGTTTTTCAGCACAAATTTGTGCTGAAAACACTCGGCTTATACTCGAGTATATACAGTAAAATCTTGGCCAAAATCATGGCCACAATCCATCACCACAATGCACCAGCTCACACAACACTATCTACCAGGGAGTTTTTAGCCAGTAAACAAATAACTGCATTAGAACACCCTCCCTACTTACTTGATCTGGTCCCCAGTGACTTTTTGCTATATCTGAAGATAAAGGAAATATTGAAAGGAAGACATTTTGGTGACATTCTGGACATTAAGAGTAATAAATTGACAGCTTCGATGGCCATTACAGAAAAAGAGTTGCAAAATTTCTTTGAAGGGTAGCCTAGGAACTGGCATAGCTTCCCAAGGGGAGTACTTCAAAGGTGATCATAGTGGTTTCAGCAATGAGGTACACAGCAGTTTTTCTAAGATGAGTGACGAGCTTAACTGGCAGATCGCATACATTTTACTTATCAAAACATCACTATCTACCTCATAAATAGGTATAATTATGCATAAATGTAAAGGATTTCTTAATACATACATAACTTATAAAGCATACACTTTCTTTTACTGTTGAGGATTTATTGAGTGTACAGAGAACCGGGTTACACAGATTGCATTTGTTAAGTAAAGTTCAAACCCAGCCCTGGCCAAAGAAAAAACTGCAAAAAAAAAAAAAAAAAATGTGCTCAGCCCTACTATGAATAAAGCAGTCACCCTCAGAGATGTAAGTGTACTATTTCACATAGCTTGAAATAGACTCTTAAGGAATCCATACATTGATCAAATTTATTTGTGCATCTTGTATTGATCAAATTTATTTGTGCATCTTGTATGTGTAAGGTGCTATAGTCAGATTAATAGAAGGTATCTTGGCCCTCAGATACTTACAATCTGCTACAGAAGGCAAATTATAAAATGCAAGGACATGTATATTTGTGATATATGACACTGGAGAAAGAAAAGGTTAGAATTTAGTAGTTAAGATATGTTTCATGCAAGAGTTGGGACTTGACCTCTCTCAAACGAAGAGAAAAATGTCATCGAAAGACTAGAAAACTAGAGGGCACTATGAACAGAAGAACAATCTGACACAAGGATGGATGGTTTTATTTTCATGGTTTTGTTTTCATTCATTCATGTGCTCCATTGATTCATCCACTCATTTATTCCAAAAATACCAGAGGTGCCAAAAAATCCTACACAATTTAGGCAATGTTATCTATGTATTACTTTTCAAAGTTGAATTGAATTATAGTTAGCAATATGTAGTATGACATTCATTCAAAAGATGGTGTTAGTCAAATTCTAGCATAACCATGCAATAAGTCTGAATAGGACAGGCTTTTCTTTTAAAATGTGTACACACTTTTGGGCACCCCCTACTCTATTTTATAGACCTTTCCTATTCCAGTCCCTCTGAGATTATATATATGAGTATATCTCAGGGAGGTCCTGGGTTATATTCTAATAGGAGAAATAGAGTTAATCACGTAATCCTGCTACCGATTATATAACTGTCATTGTGCTGTATCCTCTAATGGAGCTATGGGAAGATACAATAGATGTATTCAGACTAAGAGGGGCGGGAAGAGCCTTCCGGGTCAGGTGGTTATCATGTGAAAAGACCCAGGGGAAGAAGGAGTGAGGCAGGTACAAGGGCCTGGAAGAGGATCTATGTGCTTGGATGGCGGGAAACAGAGAAGCAAAGGTTCTGCAGAATGACTTTCATTGCCACCTTACCAGGCTCATAATTAGAAGCATTGGAAATCAATAGATATGGGGGACCAGTAAATAACAGGAAGTAGCCCTCAGCCAGAGTTCTGGCTGCAGGAAATAACACTCCAGGCCCCAAGCTGAGAGAAGAAAAACATGAGTCCTTACCCCAGTGTGCTATGGAGGAGTGCTGCTCACTAATGATTCCACAGGGGAGAAAGAAACAGCAGCAGTGTCTGATGTGGAAAGGGAGGACTAAGTTCTCTCCAGCAGGGCATTTTAATTTCACATTCACACAGCAATGCCATGCTAGAATCCTGTGCTAACATATCCTGTTGGTCTCCAAAATGCACGAATGTATTTAAGAGTACAGATGACTTGTTATAGAAAACAGTTTGGGCATTTGGCATAATTCATGTAAATATTGCATGCGATAGAAGAAGAGTCTAACACCTTCCTTTTTTAAACACACGTTTAATTAACGTCAAGGGCTGTAACAAGTGATAATCTCGTCCTGCTTGCCTCGCTCCTCACACTGTGTGGAAATGCTCCCTGCAGCCTTGTTGGCCTGAAGACTTTACAGTCTAAATGCACAGGAGGGAGTTTAGACTTCTAAAGCTTTGCTTTTTATTTCCTTCAGAGATGACTTCTTTCAGTAAGAGAAACTATTCCCAAAGCCTCTTGAAAATTCCTTTCTTGTAGACAAGCTCCAGGTCTTGCACTCCTTGCAGTGACCTACCCTACAATCAGGGACAGGAATGTAGGTCATCTTTATTGGTCATTCCCTAACAACTGGACTCCTCTCTGCTCTGTCTTTAGATTGACTCCACAGGGAACCTAAACAAGACAAGAAACTGGCTGGGGTGTCAAAAGCAAATATCAAGAAAACAGAGAGAATTGTATTAGGCTTACAAAATAGCCAGGAGGGATTCTTCCACCCAGCCGCTGGCCTTTCTTACCAGTGAAATGGCACAGCTATCATCAGCAGTTTAACTTTAGTAAAGGGGCTGCAGTGATTGAGAAATGACTCTTAAACACCCACATTCTATTTTATAATGTCTAAAGCAAACGACCTTAATTTTCTTAGTGATCTCATATTTTGAGATAGACGATGGTGGCTTTAAAGGCAGATCTTCAGGTAAAATTCCTTTTATCTCTTGGCTGGGGTATAGTAACTATCATAAAAGATGTGATCGGTGTTATTTTCCAGTTTCTAGTAATATTCAGAAGAATAGTTAAGGTAGTGACCAGGTAACAGGGCATCAACCGTATGATGTGGAATGTTGAATGTTGATGTTGAATGTTGAATTTTTGAATGTCAAAGGACCTTTACTTAACCCTTGCTATTCCCAGGATATAGAAGAGTCTCATCCTGTTGGGGTTTACAAATTACAAGTTTTTCTATCACATTTAACATAATTTTTTTTGTTGTTGTTAAAAGAAAAACTTAACATAAATGAAATTTAACAGAGCTAAATTGAGCAAAGAAGGATTCATGTATTGGGCATCCCTCAGAACCAGAGTAAGTTGAGAGCATCTCTGGGGTTGCCACATGGTTGAATAATATTTAAGGACAGAAAGAGGAAAGTAACCCACAGAAAACAGAAGTGAGGTACAGAACCAGCTGGATTTGTTACAGCTTTGCATTTGCCTTATATGAACTCAGTTTGGATAGTCGGCCACCTGTGATTGACTGAAACTCTAACTGGTACAAGAGTCTATTACAGGCTGGGCGTGGTGGCTCATGCCTGTAATCCTAGAACACTGAGAGATCACCTGATCTCAGGAGTTTTAGACCAGCCTGAGCAAGAGCAGGACCCTGTCTCTACTAAAAATAGGAAATTAGCTGGGTCTTGTGACAGGTGCTTATAGCCCTAGCTTCTCAGGAGGCTGAGGCAGGAGGATCGCTTAAGCCCAAGATGAGGTCGCTATGAGATATGATGCCATGGCACTCTACCCAAGGTGACAGAGGAAAAAGCATGGGGACAGTTGGTTGCAAAGTACATATACATCCACTTAGCTTACAGTTGATTATGTTCAGAGAAACCTTTAGGCTGAACTCGAAACGTGTAAGGGAGCAGCTTTAGGCTAAAATTAATTGAACAGTTTCAAACTACAGTTTCCATAAATCAAACAAAAAAAAATCTGGGCAAACACTAAAATCTCTGTAAATCAGAGATCTTCAATTCCAGGATTCTTAACCTTGTGAGATTATTTCCAAGCAATACAAATGAGAAATGACTGGATGTTTTCCTTGAAAATAGTATTAGTACTGTGAAGGTTACCTGCTATTTCAAATATCTAATTTTCCTTCATATTTAAACATGAAGAAAAACACTGATGCCAAAAGTACTTTTCTCATAGTGAAATTTCATGTTGGCATAAAAATACTTTGATTGGCTTAAAAATCATTTAATAATTTTGAAGCAAAAATATTCATAATTTATAGGTTTTTTTAAACTTGCAAACTACAGCTAATCCTGATTTATCCTAAATATAATTTGAGGAAATTTAGACTTTAAAAATGTATATTTGTGGTTATGAAATTTGCTTGCTATTTTTATAGAGGACTCGAGTGTGTGATTTAAAATCAAAATATTGCAAAGGAGTGAATCAAAGCTGAAGATGCTTTTAATTGCTTCTATGAAAAGCTCCCTGGGCTCTGTAAAAAAGAATAAATGAATTTGTAGTTAATTTTCTGTAATGTAAAAGCTTCCACAAATGAAGCAGGAATCCAGATGTGTGTGCCCTGGAACTACAGGGGGCCAACAACGGGGGGGGGGGAGATGGTCCTTATGAAGTAGACACCCCAATTCTCCATTTTCTGAACAAGGTTCAACCTTGGGAAATTGGCAAAATGTATTCTCCAACATCTTCAATCTTCTTCCCACTGATCTCTTTTCTCTCTCTTTCTTTCTTTTTTTTTTTTTTTTTTTTTTTTTTTTGGAGGAGCAGGTGGGAGAGACAGTCTTTTGGCTGCCCTAGGTAGAGTTCAGTGGCACCATCATGGCTCACTACAACCTCCAACTCCTGGAATCAAGCAATTCTCCTGCCTCAGCCTCCCGAGTACTCGGACAACAGGTTAGGATTACAAGTATGAGCCATTGTCCCCCCAGTCTTTCCAGCTGATTAATCTCCATTCTCCCTGGAGGTCCCTAAACAGTGTCCTATCATTCAAAGACCTCCTTACAGCAAAAGGAGATTTCTTTTTACCAGATAAGCTCTACTCCATGACTAACACTTCACTCTCCCACCTTTGATTCCCTCCTGGCTGTCTACATCAGAAACAATGAATTTGTAAACTAAAAATAAAATTCTAAGCCTCCCTGATGAGAGAGCAATACCCCCTCTTGGCCAGTGGGACCCCAGAAAAACTGCAAAACTGCATTCCCAGCCATGAAGGGAAGGGAGGTCAGACACACTTTGTTATATGCACCTCTTTTTGGAGTTTAGATACAACTATTGACCATCGTTCATGTTGAAACAGAGCTCACAAGTGTAACAAAACAGACTCTTTTTGACAGTAAGGTCCTAAATCATTAAGAGGACCTAAGCCCGTGTAAGGTAAGGATTAAATCACACCTGTAGAGCCATCCTGGCTTCTCTCTGATTAACAGACTTCCTTACAAAGCTTTATTTCTTTAACCAATAACAAATCAAAGAATCTCTGAACCTACTTACAATCTGTAAGCATTCCTTCCCCTCTTCTATATGTTCAACCTCTTCGGGCCCAACTAATGTACATTTCACACATACCAATTTATGATTTTACCTGCAATTTGCCTCCCTAAAATGTATGAAAAAAATCAAACCATAACCCAGCTGCCTCAGGCACACTTTCTCAGGACTTTTGAGACTATATCGCCAGGGCTGTGGTCACACACATTGGCTCAGAATATGCCTCTTTTACAGTTTTTTTTTTTTCTTCTTCTTCTATTAGCAAATTAACATTTACTTGGGAACGTTTCTCCTGTGATAGTTTCCCCAATTTTTTTTTTTTTTTTAATTTGAGATTGATCTGAGGGTACAAATGTTTAGACTTCATTGTTTTCATTTCTAAGGTAAAGTTCAAGTTGCAGATGAGCCCCTCACCCAGGGGGAGAGCGCTCTGAACACCCTTACACTGTGCAGGGTAGTGAGATCCCACCAATCACCCTCTCCCTCCCTGCCCCATCTTTCCTCTCCCCCTCATTAGACTACACTTGTGCTTTTCTTTCCTGAGGGTTTCCCGGTCCTTTAGATCTCCCATTGGCCAGTTAGAATTCTGTAACTCTCAGAAATCCTTAAGCAGTAACTCTAATAGTAATCATTCCAGGCCCTTTGGCAGACTGCAGGGATGAATAGTACTTGGATCATAGAGATGACGGCCTTGCCAGCTCTGCATAATGCTCTTTCCCTCCCTTTAATTCACCTCCCCCTCTACCACCACCACCTATAAACCTACAGAGAACTTTCTCCATAAATTTATGACAAGCACTTCTCTGATGAAAAGGTCAAGAATCAGTTAATCACTGAGTTAACAGCACCAATACGTTCTTCACAATGTACTAGGCACCTTGGGAAAATAAAAAGAAGTGAAAGTTTACAGTGTGAGGCAAGAATCCTAAACCCTAGTGATAACTAGAGGACAAAATAAGACAGCAGGCTCTCCTGGGGGACTTGGAATAAATGCTGAAGGAGTTAGGGAAGGGAAAGTTCTGCAGACAGTACAGAGAATCAACAGAGCTTGCAGTACCTTCCTGATGGTTGGGAGGTGGGACGACCTTCTCAAAGCCTCAAACGGCAAAATTATGAGGATGGCTAGTTAGAAAGTGGCCCTACCAGAAGGGTGCACAGAGATTAAATGTGTAATATTTTTACATCACCAAAGTAGCCCAAAAAATGTCATAGTAAAAATGCTGTGGGGCCGTCTGGAATTATGTGGTTGGGACTCTTAGAAGCACAAATTCTCAGTGAATAGCTCTAAGAGTCCTGGGAGAGTAGTCTAAATAAGATTGAATTTTTTTTTAAAGCTATGCATATAGGGTGGTGCCTGTGGCTCAAAGGAGTAGGGTGCTGGCCCCCGAATGCCGGAGGTGGCGAGTTCGAACCCAGCCCCCAGCCAAAAACTGCAAAAAAAAAAAAACCAACCCCAAAACCTATGCTATATCTAGAAGGAGTTCACAGAGGAGGAAGAGCATATGGTGCTCCTAGTGCTGGTGGGCTTCAGACAGTGCAGCCACACCCAGGACAGCTGCCCTGTGGCTAGTCCCACTTGTTACTCAATTCCAAAGTTATTTCCACAAACTGTGTGGCTTGAAACAGCAGAAAATGTATGCTATTTCAGTTCTGAGTGCTAGAAATTCAGGTATAAGCAAGATTGGTCTGAGGGATGGGGGGAGAATTTGTTCCTCGCTGCCCTCTTAGCTTTGGACACTTATGGCAGCTCCTTGGCATTCCTTCACCAGTCCACAAATCAGTCCAGACTCTGCCTTTGTCATCTCATGGTCATCTTCTCCCTAAGTGTCACATGTCTGCACATGGCATTCTTCTCTCTGTGTCTCTCTTCTCTTCTCATAAGGATACCAATTGTCTTAACTTGGGCTGCTTTACAAAAGTACCAGCAACTGGGTGGCTTAAACAACAAGTATTTATCATAGTTCTGGACACTGAAAATCCAAGATAAGGGTTCAGCATGGGTGCAGTCTTGAGAAGGCCTTCTTCCTGATTGGTAGATGGTCAACTCCCCTTCCTACCCTCACACGATGGAGAGGGAGGGACAGAGGGAGCAAACGGTCTCCAGGGTCTTCTGTTATAATGGCGCTACTCCCATTAACGAGGACTCTGCCCCTAGGGTTACCTCCTGAAGGCCTTACCTTTTACTAACATCACATTGGAGATGAGGATTTTAACATAAATGGAGGGGACACAAATATTCAGTCTGTAGCACATGTCATATTGAATTAAGGACCCATCCTTCAGAATTACCTCTTATTTACTAATTGCATCTGCAATGACCCTATTTCTAAGTAAGGCCACCTTCTGACATACTGATGGCTAAGACTTCAAAATATATTTTCGAGTACACAAGACCCGTAACTATACACCCTCTGGCCCCCCAAATTCATGTCCTTTCCAGAAGCAAAATATATTCACTCCATCCCAACATCAAGAGTCTTAACCCATTCCAGCATCAAATCCAAAGTCTTATCTAAATATGGCCAACTAAAAAAGTTACACATTTCATTATCTAAATCATTCAAATCAGATTCTGGGTATGTTCCATCCTCAGAAAAATTCTTCTTTCCATCTGTGAGCTTGTGAAACCAAAATCGTCTGCTTGTAAAATACCATGATAGGGCAGGCATAAGATAGACATTCCCATTCCAAAAGGTAGAAATTGGAAGGAATAAATGACTCACTGGTCTAATGCAAGTTTTCACCCTAGCAGAATAAATTCCATTAGGTTCAAAGGCCTGAGAGTAACTTACTAAGGCTTGAGGTTCTGCCTCCTGAGGTCATCGGGAAGGCCCCACCCCCTCAGCTCTGGGCTGCAGCCCAATCCTTGGGAACTGATGAGATGGCAGGTCTGACCCTGGGTCTATGCCTTCTCTGGCCTCTTCATCCATTTTTTAATTTTTTTTCCAACTCTATCCCTTTCAGTCTAGGCTGGCAGTGTTTCTGCTGGTATAAAATTCACAAAAATTTGGTCTTTGACCCTATCAGTTCATCTCCGAAGACACTGGGCTTCTAAGGGATCTGTGCCCTTAAAAAAAAGGATGCTTCACAGATACTCCATGGACAAGAGCATCTCTGTACACCTGGCTTCTGCTGAGATGGTGGATTAGACACAGAAGTCACACACTTGATCCCTTTAGCAAACTGCAGTCTACACCCTAGGCCCTATTACTAGAACACATCATCCGGATGGGCTAAATTTTTTCCAAAATTTTTCTGGCTCCTTTTTTGCTTAATGGTTTATTCCTCAGTTTATTTCTTTCTTCTAAGACTTTATAATAAGGAGCAAAGAGAAACGAGGCTGTACCTTCCCTATTTTCCTCACAAATCTCAGCTAAATATCCATGTTCATTACTCACAAATTCCACTTTTCACCACTGAACATCAGAAAACATTTCTCTGCCACTTAATGAGGACAGAGTTTCTTCTACTTTCCAATAACATGTTCCTTATTTCTGCTGGAGACGCCATCAGAAACATCTTCACACTTTATATTTTCCTTAACATTCTGTTCATACAATGTATGTATTTCCTAAGGTACTAGAGCTGTCCTATTTCTTTCTGAGCCCTCAACAGAATTGCCTTGAATGTCTGTGTTTCTGCTAAGAGTCCCTTCCAGACCCTCTAGGCTTTGATATCATGCACCTCAAAATTTATCCAGCCTTTACCCATTGCCCAATTCCAAAGCCACTTGGCCATTTCTAAATATGTTACAGCATCTCACTTCTTGAGAGCAAAATCTATACTAGTTTCCTAAGGTTGTAACAAAGTCCCATGAACTGAATGACTCAAGACAATAGAGGTTTATGCTTTTACAGTTCCAGATCCTAGAAATAAGAAATCAAGGCATCAGCACTGTCAGTTCCTTTTGAGGACTCTAAGGGGGAATCTTTTCCATGCTTGTCTTCTAGCTTTTGGCAGCCAATGGAACAGTAGAAAATTTGATTCAGGCAAAGGCTTGAAAAAGCCCTTGCACACTTATTTTCTTTCTCCCTCCATTTTGATCCTCTGCCTTTATCTTGACAATATGCCAATATGCCTAGGCTAGATTACTATAGGATGAGACACTGTAAGCCAAGGGAGTCTGTTGTCCCCAGTGAGACCACAGACACAAGGGCAAGTCAAGCTAAAGTCACCTGGGTAACACACAGCTAACGCAGACACATGAGTAAGCCTCACCATACCCAGCTCAGCAGAAAACAACTTAGTCATAAATTTGAGAAATGATAAAAGGTAGTCTTTTGAATTGGCTAAGTTAAGGGGGTGTTTACTGTGTGGTATTATTGTGGTGAAAGATTGCTATTAAATGCAACAACCAATATATACTACACTAACACCAATGACTTCTACTGCAACTAGACTTGTGGTTCACACACAACTCACAGTTTAGAGCGAGTGTTCGTTATAGGAAGAGTAGGTTTTGAGAGGGGCTAGGTTGTACTTCTGCATTACTTCCTATAACTCATTGCCCAGCACCTGGAACAAATCAGGGTCTCAAATATTTTTAAATTAATTAACAATTTTTTTCCATGAAACATCTCATAAGGAACTAGAAACTGCAGAAAGACAATCACGATGTCTTACACGTCTTATATTTCCCAATTTTGTAATTATACTGCTGATCGTGTAGTAAGAACTCAATAAATAGTACTTGCTAATTTGTTAATTGATTGATGAGACTCAGCCACTACCAATTACCCCTGAGGAATGAACCAAGAAGCAGAATTAAACTTCATTAAGAAAGATTTCATTAGGCTAGTCAGGAGACTTTTGTGACTTTCAAGGTTCCTGACTACTGGACAAGGAGTTTGTATTGCTTTTCTAGAGAACTGAAAACTCTTAAATGTTTGCAGAGTAATCTTGAGTAGAAAATCTATCCTCTCACCCCATTCATGATTATTGTTCATCATCCTTTTTCTTTATAATTCTGTGCAGACCTGTCAAGTACTTGTATGCTTCAAGTTCTTAGATAAGACAGAAAGGGCTATTTTACTTAATAAAACATTTTAAGAAAACAATTCACTTTTAAGAGGGCATCATTTTATGAAATAAGACCAAAATAAGAATATTAGTGAGAACCGTCCTTTCACTAGTGTCCATGGAGCATCCATTGTGTATGTTTGGGGTTGGAAAAGCAAAATACAAGCTCTGATTTTCACCTTTGAGGAAGGAGAAACAGGCAAATAACTAATTATGACCATGTAATATTATAAGGGGCACATCTATAGTAACAGAAAAGAGGGAATGATTAACTCCATAGAGAAAAAAGAAACATTTCCCATGGGCATCAACATTTAAGCTAAAAATAAGCAAAAACTATCAAGTAACAAAAGAAAAGAACAAACTATGATGCCAAGTCACAGCGAGCAGTTCAGTCTGATGATCCGTGGACTAAATAAGGTCCAGTGTCAGGAGACGAGGCCAGAACATAGACCTGAGTCCTAACCTGCAAAATTATGAGGTCTAGTTAAGAGGTCTCATGACAGCAAACCAATGAGGGATTTAAATTTGATTTGGCCTTTGAATCCATAACTCCAAGGGACATTGTCAAGAATGCGATAGACTAAGTTCATACTGGAGAGGAAACCTCGCTACACATTCTCATGTGACTATGCTAAGCACACAGCACCTGCTCCAAGTCTTAAAATGAGTAGTTTGTGCAGTTGGTAAAATATTCTATGCAAGAGACAGCATTCATATTTTAGTTACTATTCCTCATAACTGTTGACTTATGGTTAAGTTGTTGTACTGCTAAACAGGACCACTCTCAGTATGGCACTATCTTAATTAAGTCCAAGGAAGGGAGGGAGGTACAGGAGCCTGCTGATAATTAATGAGATATGAGAAAGTTCTTAGCCATGTTACGGAAACAATTATTTAAAGCCTATATGCCTGGGAAACGGTGACACTTTAGAAAACTTGAAAACAAAAGCTTTTCAGGTTATCTGTTCATTTAGATAGTTACAAGAATTTCATACTCAATTTTTTAAAAAAGAGAATGCAGTGTACTATTTTATGTTAAAAATATAGAAGCAAGAATCAGTAACAAGTAAGCACAATACGTCCTCTAAGCAACAGCAGACGGTGAACACCTACTGTGAAATTCATGATTAAAAGTGTTTCAGGGATCCTGTGGTTTCATCAGCTCCTATGGAAGCCTGATAGTGATATGCATGTAGTTTATCTCCCCTGTTACAAAGATGGGTGGTGTTCACATATGAGCAGGATGAGTAATACAAACAAAAAGGACTTTGTGAATGTACATTTTTTTTTCCTACATAAATTATGCAGCTTTTCAAACAAAATCATTTTCATCTGCCAGAAGTCCTAAAAGCTTTAGGTCTTTGCGAGTATTTACTTTAAGCGATATTTCTCAAACTACCGCTGTGCGAGAGACGTTTATTTTACAAAGCTGTCATTAATCCCACAAGGCTGTCAAGAAACTCTATTAATAGCTAAGAAGGGGAGAAATTAGGACGTGGAAGATTTTATGTCAGAAAATTTTAAAAAAAGAATAAAATTGCTATAAAAACAATGAGGAAGAATGGGAAATAGGAGGAAAGGAGTGGCTTGGAGGGGAGTCAAGGAGGGTATTAGACTAACAGCTCAGGGCTGGTTTTGACACTAGCTAAGAGATGATGCAAATCAAAACTACTTTGAGATATCATCTAACTCCAGTGAGACTAGCCTATATCACAAAATCCCAAGACCAGAGATGTTGGCGTGGATGTGGAGAAAAGGGAACACTTTTACACTGCTGGTGGGAATGTAAATTAATAT